>SJYX01022898.1:22973-80782 GCA_006410675.1 Oreotragus oreotragus
ATGTTTACAAAGAAAGTTTGGAACAGAATGTGGATAAAGTCACCAAGGTCAGAAGTTTTTTTGATCTAAATGGAAAATCAAATAAATAAATAAATGGAAAATTAGGCTCCATAAGTGATGATCGCTGGCATTTCACATAGACACCTGTGAGAATTTCTCTTCTTGTGAGATAGACTTCTTAAAATAAATAAGTTATCATTCACTCCACACATGTGTGGTCCACATGACCACACTCCAATAGCTTTCATTATGGATGCAAATATCACCATTTTATTCCAGTCACACAGTCATCATCAAATCTCTTGAGATAAATGAGACAATAATATGCCATGGAGAAAAGACAGTCTCTTCAATCAGTGGCATAGGGAAAACTGGACAATTACATGTAAAAGAATGAAATTATAACACTCCCTGACATAAAGATAAACTAAAATGGATTAAAGACTTAAATGTAAAACTGGATACTATAAAACTCTTGAAAAGGAAATCATAGGCAGTACACTTGGCATAAACTGCAGTAATATCTTTTTGGACCTATCTCTTAGAATATTGGAAATAAAAACCAAAAAAGCAAACAAAACAAATGGATCTTACTTATACTTGAAAGCTTTTGCATAACAAAGGCAACTACAAACAAAACAAAAAAGATAACCTCAGAACCGGAGAAAATATTTGTAAAAGCTGCAATCAACAAGGAGTTAATCTCCAAACAACTCACACAGCTCTTTATATTTAAAAAATTAAACAACAACAACAAAAACACAACCCAATTAAAAAGTGGACAGAAGATCTAAACAGACATTTCTCCAAAGAAGACATACAAACGGCTAAAATGCATGCGAAAAGACACTCAAAATCACTATTAGAGAAATGCAAATCAAAGTTACAATGAGGAATCACCTCACATCGGTCAGAACGGACATCATGGTAAATATTAAATGCTGGAGAAATGTAGGGGAAAAAGAGACCCTCTTACACTGTGATACAGCCATTATGGAGAGCAGCCACTATAGAGAGTAGTACAGAAATTCCTTTTAAAAACTAAAAGTAGAGCTACAGTAAGACCCTGCAATCAAATTCCTGGGTAAATACCAAGAGAAAAATCATAATTTGAAAAGATACATACATCCAATGTTCACTGCAGCACTATTTACAATAGCCAAGACATGGAGCCAATGTACATATTCATCAACATAAAAATGAATAAATAAGATACATACATATATATATAATGAATATGTATATATTGTGTGGATATATATAATGGATATATATATATATATAATGAAATATCAGCCATAAAAAAGAAGGAAATAGTGCCATTGCAGTAACATGGGTGGACTTAGATATTATCAAGTTAAGTAAAGTAAGCCAGAGAGCAAAAAACAATATCATATTATACAGCTTAAATGAAGAAACTAAAAAATAATATAAATGAATCTATTTAAAAAACAAGCAGACACACAGACATAGAAAACAAACTTATGGTTACCAAAGGGAAGATGGCACAGTGGAGGGGTAAATTAAGAGCTTGCTTGGGATTAACAGACAAAATTTACTATGTATAAAATAGATAAACAACAAAGACCTATCAGATAGCACAAGGGATTAGTTCAGTATTTTGTAACAACCTATAAAGGAAGAGAATCTGAAAAAGAATAGATATACATACGCAAATATATGAAACTAACACAACATTGTAAATCAACTACATTTCAATAAAAAAAATTAAAAATTGAGGCACCCAATCTGATGCTTAAGTATTCATTAAAGGTATACTTTGTCCTTTGAAGCTAAGTGTCTATTAGGCTGAATATGGGAAAAGTTAAAGAAGGGGAAAAAAGTATCTTGCTATAAAAAGGAAAATCTGAAAAAAAAAAAATGCTAAACTGAATGAGATGTAAAAACCAGGTCTGCTGCAAGCAAAACATAAGTATATGACACCTATCCTATCATCTCCCAGTCTGAAAGTGGCTGTCCCCAATCACTGATGAATGATTCCTTTCCTTCTTGTCCCAGATTGCTCCTTATAGTCTTTTCTCAACATAAGACACATAACAGCAATGTTAAATTTTTGTTGGCTCTAAAAACACTCAACCCAGATCACAAAGGATTTCTAAAACAAAGCCTTGTATATTCAAAATGAGGTTGGGGAATGGTAAGGAGAGGATGAGATCTTCCATAGGCAAAGGAAAGCAGAGTAAGAAAAAATAATTCCAAAGACTTCCATGAATTTATGATGACTGATTTCTTGAATCAGGCTATATGTAATAAATATGTTATAACTGATTAAAGTAGGAAAGAAGAATCTAAAACATGAATGAATTGAAAGATGCCACAAACATGCAGATTGTATGGGGAAATAAAAAAGCTTGTACAAATAAGAAATACTTTAAAATAATGAAATAGAGGAAATAAACATTTTAGTAATGAAAATCTATATCAATAAGTTAATTTTTTAAGAAATAAATTGTAGACACTGGAGTGGGTTGCCATTTCCTTCTCCAGGAGATCTTCCCAACCCAGGGATTGAATCCAGGTCTCCCGCATTGAGAGCAGACACTTTACCATTTGAGCCACCAGGGAAGCTCAATAAATATGTTATAACTGATTAAAGTAGGAAAGAAGAATCTAAAACATGAGTGAATTGGAAGATGCCGCAAGCATTCAGATTGTTTGGGGAAAAAAAAAACAACAAAAAACTTGTACAAATAAGAAATACTTTAAAATATTGAAATAGAGGAAATAAACATTTTAATAATGAGAATCTATACCAATAAGTTAATTTTTAAGAAGTAAGTTGTAGACATTGTTTTATTATGCTATTAGTATCTGCTTTTCTCGCCTATTATCTTGCTTTAGAATAAGAAGTACATAAAAACTGAATACTTTGTATCACTGAATTGAAGAGGTCAATCTTTTTTGAGGGGGGTTGAATTGCCTCATTTCTTTTTTAAAAATTAGTTTATTTTTTAATTGAATGAAAATTGCTTTAAAGAATTTGATTGTTTCTGTCAAACCGAAAAGATTAATCTTGAAAGAAAGTACTTTCAGTAAAAGTCACATATGCCTTGGAAATTAAAAAATGATGCTTAAATGAAGCAAAAGTGCTTTAGAAAAAAATTTTTTTTCAGAATAAATCATCAGTTCACATATGTATATATATAAAATATGATACACATGTATGTAGATATATATCTCAATGACTACCTAATTCTATATTATTGTGTTAGTGAATTGAAAAGGCAATGTAAGAAAACTGTTTGAACTAGGAGAAATAGACATTAGATATTTTCAGCAACACAAAATGGAACATAAATTGGGATTATTTGTAACATTTGATTTTACTACATTCCCATATCAAAATTTTAAGATATTTAGACAATACCTTCCAAAATATAATTGTACTTTGTGAAGTGTTTTACTTTTTTAGGTAAATGATATATTTACCTTCCTGACAGAGTAGAATTACTTTGAAATACATTGTCTTTGCTCTCCAAAAGTTGTCCCCAGTGTTTCTGTATGAATCAAAGCTATGATTAAAAATAGAGTCTATTAAAAGAAATCCTCATTGAATTTATTCTCTAGAATATATGAGTTAACTGTTTTAAATATAATGATTTTTTTGAGGCAAAACTATATGTGAAGAAGGTTTTGTGTTATGACAACAACAACATTAAATTAAGCAAAGTAATAATTTGAACTAAACTACTGAACTTAAAAAAATGGGGGAAATAGTAATTTATGGTTCAAAGATGCTAACAGAGTAGTGAGAATTAGTTACCATAGATAAATGGAAAATCTGGTAAAAATAAAGATATAAGACTATTCCTGAGATTTATTGAAGCAGAAAGCATCAAAAATAATCATTCTTATGTATAAGAGGAATGGATTGTAATTAAAGTTATAATTGGCACAGTAACAATTCTGAATAGAGTAAAACAAAACATCATATCTGTTTAAAGCAAAGAACACAAAGAACTTCTCCATTAAAGCAGATATAGTTGCACTGTAGGTGACATCACATACTCCTGCTACACAGTAATATGCTCTGCATATCTTTTTATAACATGTGGAAAAGTAAAACATTATTTTACCCTGCCTAACAAAGCCTCAAAGGATAATAAGTATCCTTTCCCAACATTAAGATTTTTGGATATGCATTTGATACTTTCTTTTAAGTTCTAATCAGGAATGGTGGATGATTTGTACAACTATATGTTTCTTTTCTCCTGCAGCAAAGTGGCCTTGTGGTAATTAGTACTTGTCACCTCATGGTTCTAACCCTGAGAGCTCCAGTGACCAAAATGGAAAAGAAAAGCATTGCTTTTATAATGTAGCTTCAGATGTCATATAACATCACTTCTACCGTTCTCCTTTAGGTGAAGCAGTCAAAAGCTTGATAAGACAAGGAGGTGGAACATAAACTTCCACCTCTCAGTGGAAGAAGTGCTAAAAAAACTTGAACTTGCAGTGATGATACACATAACAGATTATGTGTGTTTTGTGTGTGCATCTTCATGTATATACGAATATATGTGTATGTAGAACTACTTAACTCTATACATTTATATGCATATATTATATAAATACGTATATTTGCTTAAGTAATGGGAAATAGTTATAATAGTTTGAAAACAGTTTAGTAAGTGGAGCCAATGATGAACATGGATACTTGTGAAATATATTTCCAGCCATCACATTAAAACCAAGTGTTAAATTCTGAAATTATAATCAGGTCTTCCATTAACTAAATGAAAACAAAATAAACTGAAAAACATACAATCACATTGCCCTCATCAAAATGATAGAGCAATAGCTTTAATAAGGATTTATCTGTACCAAATTAAAGTCAGTAAAGTTTTTCTTTAACATATATTTGAAAATGTTAACTTTATTTACATATTTTATAACAAATAACCTATTACAATAGTCATATAGCCTGTTTATCAATTAATAGCAGATATATTGGGGTTGAATTATCACATTTTTAAATGATTTGATTTGAATAAAAGTACAGTAAAGAATCTGCTTGTAATGAGGGAGACCCAGGTTCAATCCCTGGGTCAGGAAGATCCCCTGGAGAAGGGAATGGTTAGCCACTCCAGTCTTCTTGCCTGGAGAATTCAATGGACAGAGGCTGAAGTCCATGGGATCACAAAGAGTTGGACATGACTGAACAACTACTACTACTACTATTTTAAAACTGGCTATTCAAAAGGAAAAAAAAATCTCTAGGAAGCAGGGTAAGACTTGATTTGGATTGATTTCATTTACAATAGTGACTGCAGAATCTTTCAAATGAAATTAAACACCTGCTTTTAGCCTACCACACATCTGTCTGTCTGTGTGTTGGGTACAGATTTTGGATCATTTTTCCCTTCTTGCATCTGTGGATATATCATTAATGAGGTGTTTCTGCTTTTCACTGTAGCATACTATTTTTTCTAAGAGTAAAACAGATTTTTACCTCTGATCACCTTGTTTGTAATTTGATGAAAACATGATTTAGTGGTGATAAGAGTGAAAATATTCATCCAAGTAAGTAATTTATAGGGTGTTATCTATATTTTCCTGTCTGTGTTTGCTTTTAGTAACTCAGCTTTTTTTTTTTTTTTTGGTTCTTGAATATTGGAGCTTAGAAATCTGAGGAATGTGTTACCTCCTGAATATATACCTGTGATTTTCAGTTATGGGACCTAACTTTAATTGGATTGTAATATTCCACATTAGCCTGCATCTGGAAACTTTTACAGAACCATTTGAAAAATACCTTTAATGATATTTTGTGTGTATGTGTGTGACTCAGCATCTATTTTTTTTTAAGATACATTGAATTTTATTTTGAATTGTAACTTTGCCAACTTCTTTTTCCTATTCTCTTTCTTTTGCTTGAAGGACGATCATACCAAGTGCAGAATAAAGAAGAGAGCTTCATATAATGGTTTGATTATAGCTTGTTAAGAATAGACTTGTTTTCTACTCATCATTCTCTCTTCAGTTTTTCACTGAGCTGTGCTCTTTTAGAAATTTCGTTGAGTGGGAAGATGTGAGCTTGTGTAAACATGCATTGAACAGCTGAACTGAAAGGTTTATAGCCTCAAACAGGAGATTACTCATTGGCACTAGTACAATGCACAGACATTTTCATGCACGGCCTATAATTGCAATATTGTATTTGAGGGAAAATGTGTTTGATAAAGAGTGAAAACAACTCTACAGTTGCTCAGGAAGATAACATTTGTTAAGTTAACCAAATCAATGTTTCATCTTGTGGCTTCTATTTCATCAAATTTATGGAACATTATCTTATAAAGCATGCTGTAATGCAAAATTATAATTAAGATGTGATAAAATTAATTCTAGTTTAGCCAATTGAGTGTAAAAAGAGTACTGCTAAGTTTTGTATGTGTGTAATAGTATTATTTATAGCACAGAAATTACTCAATTGCTTTTCATGCATTTATACCATTTTTGCTATTTGTGTGAAAATGTAATATCAATTCAAATCTTATTATTTTTAATCAGACTATTCAAAATGCTTTGTTGTAGCTGGAAAAAAATGGGTTCAATATTGTATGCTTTTTCTTAAACCAATTAGATATGGTTTCCTTACAGATTCTCTTCAAGTTGGTCATTCAAACTTCAGGATTTTATGGAAAACAAAAAAAAACCTACTCTTCCAATTAGCTTATTTAACTAATATAGCCATTGATAAAATGCTTTTGAGATGAGATGACAATAGATTTAAGGTTTTAATATCTCTATTTCAAAAATCCCTCTGTAGTTTGTATAGCTTTTTATCTTATTCTTTCTCTTTACAGCTTTTCAAATTTTGACCTAAAAGCAGAACCACTTTTCAGCTTTCAAGTAAGAGTTTGAAAGCTCTGGAAAGAATGCTACCCCATCCTTAGAATAAGAAAAAGCTTCACTAACTATAAATTAATGATTTTTCTCAAAAACATTGGAGAAATGAAGGACAAACTACTTACCAGTAACATAAAGAAAGATAGGTCCCTCAGAAGAAAAATGGAATTTGAGGATTTGCTTATTTAGTACAGATACCTGGTCATATAAATTGGCTAGTGGATTCAACTAAAATATTTAAGTTGCTAAAGACTGACTTTAGGTTAACATGACAGTGTGAAACTCTAGGAGACCTGAGACAACGGAGATTTGCAAGTACTGGCAGGCTGTTCTTAGAAATTCACTAGGTGTTTATGTGAAAGATCAGGGAGGGTATTTAGAAGATTATTCCATTTGGGGTTGATTTGGTAGCCACTTCCAAAATCCACCCAGAGACATCACACAAACATAAATATATATAGAGGTATACTAAATATGATATATACATAGATATATGTTCACAATATTATATAAAATGTACATGTATATCCTTTAATATACATTATTTTAAAGAAAATATAGTCTGCAGTGCAGGATATTCACTGTAATAGGCATCTGAAGACAGAAACGGGGAAAAATAAATTTTAGCCTTGGCTGATGGGTGGGAAAGAATAAACACTGGATGGGCTAAAGAGATGAATGAAGAAAACAGGAAAAAGAATCCCTGAATAAGATGTGAAATTTTAGACACTGACCAACTTAAACAAAAGAGAGAAGGCAAGAAAAAAGAAAAAAAAAAAGAGAGAGAGAGAAGGCTGGCTAAAAACAAATGAACAAAGTTTTAGGCAACTGTAGGGATACAGTGAGACATCTAATATTTTTATCCCTAGAATTCTGGAAGAGAAGCGAGTGGGACTGAAAAATTTTTAAAGTATGTGAAGAAACAGTGGGCAAACTTTTCAAAAATTTGTCAAAAATATCAACCAGAGAAAAAAGACACTTTACCTGCAGGGGAAAAACAATTGACATGAAAGCAGATTTCACATCAGAAACCATCTAGACAAGAAGTGCCAAAATATTTTTGAAGTGCTGAAGGAATAAAACTTCTAATCCAGAATCCTAAACCCAGCCCTCTTTTCCACCCTCCCCCACAAAAAATGCTTCAGAGATGAAGGAGAATTCAAGACAATGTCAAAAAAGGCAATCTAAGAGAATTTTCTGCTCATGTGACCTACCCTAAAACAAATATTTAGGATATAGTTTGATACTGATAGTTTGATATCAACTTGAGTAAATCAATAAATTGAAGAGAAGGTACAAATCTTCCTCAATGAATAGTTCTAATTGTAAATGTAGAAGGAATGAGGTAGTGGCAAAGATTCTTTTTAGTCAAATATTAGTTAGGCTCCTCTAAGCTCTTTTTTCAATGAGGTTCCATCCTTGGGCCATGTTTTTAAGAGCAAGAATCCAGCTAAGTTAAACAAAAATGCCCCACCCATAATATATGATCATCTTTGATATTTGATCAAATTCCTCATCACTTACCATCCCCTACCACCCTCTAGATGCTTCCTGACCATCTGGCCTTCGTACAAGAATCTTGTCATTTTGGTTTAGCCAGATTTCTTTCCCCCTTTAGTAAGTTTCATCTGCTGACTCCGGTGCTACTCTTTCACTATAAATCTCTACTTTTCCTTACTGTTATTATTAGTCAAGCCTGATTTCTCTCTCTCCTACAGCTGAAGTTCCTCCAGAATAACGTCTTCCTGATCATCTTTAACAATGATCATAAAGAAATGTTTAATAGTTAATCAAAATACAACATTAGAGCACCACAGTGATGGTTGTTATGGGCCAATTAATCTTCAAGTTTCTGGTCAAAACTTTGAGAAGCAGAACAGTAGCACAGCTTAAAAAAATCTCCTTCAAAATATACAATTACTATGGTGATTTTTACACATGTCCAGAAATGAATTTTGGTTCCCTTGTTCCCTTCCTCTTGAACTTAGTACTTGCTTCTATACAATAGAGTTCGGAAAGGAAAAAGTAGTAACTTTATAGTACAGAAAGCTAACAAATACCTCATTAAGCAATCAAAGTGAGTACTGAGACCGAGTCATGCTGATATCGGGTATATCCTGATAGGATGAGATGAGAAGATCACAACCTCTGTGCTATTTGCACATTTCCAAGTAGAAGGATAGTGGTCTATAAGTTATTTGACTGGTACCATTCAAAAGTGTCTAATTTTTTTTTTTTTTTTAATGAGAGAAACTGTTGCAGATTAAAGTAGGCCATGGTGACACAATATCTACATACAATGTAATTTCCTGTATTGTATCCTGGAGTGAAGAGAAGACAGTAGTGAAAAAACAGAAAAATCAGATGTAGTCTGTAATTTAACCGTTGCTATGCTACCCAAGTTAATGACTAAGTTTTGATAATGAAGTGAAGAGTGAAAGTGAAAGTTGCTCAGTTGAGTCCAACTCTGTGACCCCATGGATTAACAGTCTATGGAATTCTCCAGGCCAGAATACTGGAGTGGGTAGCCTTTCCCATCACCAGGGGATCTTATCAATTCAGGGATCGAAACCAGGTCTCCCACACTGCAGGTAAATTCTTTACCCCTGAGTAACAAGGGAAGCTATTAGTTAATTGCTAAGTTTTGAACACAGACAAAATATATAAACCTATAAAATAAAAAAGTTAAAGGAAACCCAAGCAAGAGAACTCCAAAACAGAACACGTCAATATATATCATTAGATTTTAACATTAATGGAATATGAATGAAGAATATAACAGTATCCTCTGTACTATTTCTGTTCTTCTGAAATATATTAAATTTTAAAGTTTTAAATAATCTTGAGATAAATATCTGTGATATTTCTAGTTTCAACAATTCTACCTCAAAATATTCTCTTATCTGATCCTTGTTTATACTGTATCTCTACTTGCACTTGTATGCTCAGTTGCTCAGTGTCCAATGCTTTGCAAGCCATAGACAATAAGCTCACCAGGCTCCTCTGTCCATGGAGTTTTTCAGGCAAGAATACTGGAGTGGATATTCCATTTCCTACTTCAAGTGATCTCCCCGACTCAGGTATCCAACTCACATCTCCTGTGTTTCATGGAGTGGCAGCTGGGTTCTTTAACCCCTGCACTACCTGGGAAATCCTTATATCTCTACTTAGATATTAATTATTTTGTGATATCTGTAGGAAATGCAACCTTCAAATATGCACATATAAGCCACATACACTTTTTGAAATGTTTACACTTAAGAAAAACATTCATGTATTTACATCCTCTAATGTAATCTTTCATTTGAATTTAAACATGGATGAGTCAATAATGCAAATGTACTGTACCATCATATAACAGAAAAATTGTTACTGACAGCACTGTTCTCTCATCTAGAGGAATATTCTAAAGTAAATAAAATTGTTCCTTAGGTAACAACAATTTCCTATTTTGATTAATAGGGACAATGCTTTTTTTCTGCCGTTAGAATGTCTCTGGGAAGATGTCTTCCCACATGTGACTGTACTTTAGTGAGACCGCTTTCCCTTTTTCACAGTAAATGACTGTGTGCCGCTTTGTATTTTAACTCTGGTGTTAGTTTCACTTCCTTCAAATAGTCTCAAAGCTTGGCATAAAGTAATACTTCACACCTTTGTGATCTTCAGGAGGAAAATTTGGTCTGCTTACTTGTGTCCTTGAAAGTCTTTTTTTTTTTTTTTTTTGCTTTTTTGAGCAACAATATCTTCCAGACAATAGTCTTATGTTTTTCTTATACCTTATGCATGGCAGTAAGAATCTATTAATTGAAAATTAAGATTTTGAATTCATAAATATAGCTAATCTTAATCACTATAAGCCAGAAAAATGGGCTATCTTCCTGGCTTAGAGGCAAAGAATCTGCCTGCCAGTACAGGAGACACAAAAAATACAGGTTTGATTCCTCAGTAGGGAAAATCACCTGGGTAAGAAAAGGCAACCGGTTCCAGGATTTTTGCCTAGAAAACCTCATAGACAGAGGAACGTGCATGTGGACTACAGGGGTCACAAAGAGTCAGACATGACTGAGAACAGAAACACACATTGCCTCTGTTACACTACAAAATCAGTGATGAGTTAGTCCATTCTCTTTTAATATTCACTATGCTCTTTTATCATGTGACTAATTTATGCCTTTCCTTTCCATACTGTAAAAAAGGATCATAGAAAAAGCAAGAGAATTCCAGAAAAACAGCTGCTTCATTGACTACACTAAAGCCTTTGACTGTGTCGATTGCAACAAGTTGCGGAAAATTCTTCAAGAGATGGGAATAACAGACCACTTCACCTGCCTCCTAAGAAACCTCCATGCAATTCAAAAAGCAACAGTTAGAAATAGACATGGAACAACAGACTTGCTCAAAATTGGGAAAGAAATACATCGAGGCATATGTCACCCTGCTTATTTAATTTATATGCAGAGTACATCACGTGAAATGCCAAGCTGGATGAAGCACAAGCTGAAATTAAGACCACAGGGAGAAATATCAGTAATCTCAGATATGCAGATGATACGACCCTTATGGCAGAAAGCAAAGCAGAACTAAAGAACTTCTTGATGAAGGTGAAAAAGGAGAGTAAAAAGCTAGCTTAAAATTCATTAAAAAAACTAAGATTATGGTATCCAGTCCCATTACGTCATGACAAGTAAATGGGGAATCAATAAGAAACAGTGATGGACTTTATTTTCTTGGGCTCCACAGTCACCTCATATGGTGACTGCAGCCATGAAATTAAAAGATGCTTACTCCTTGGAAGAAAAGCTATGACAAACCTAGACAGCATGTTAAAAAGCAGAGATATTACTTTGCCAACAAAGATTCAATAGTCAAAGCTATGTTTTTTTCCAGTAGTCATGTATGGATGTGAGAGTTAGACCATAAAGAAGGCTAAAAGCTGAAGAATGGATGCTTTTGAACTGTGGTGTTGGAGAAGACTTTTGAGAGTCCCTTGGACTGCAAAGAGATCAAACCAGTCAATCCAAAAGGAAATCAATCCTGAACATTCACTGGAAGGACTCATGCTGAAACTAAAGCTTCAATACTTTGGCCACCTGATGTGAAAAGCCGACATGTTAGAAAAGACCCTGATGCAGGAGAAGGGGATGACAGAGAATGCAATGGTTGGATGGCATCACTGATTCAATGGACATGAATTTAAGCAAGCCCCCAGAGTTGGTGAAGAACAGGAAGGCCTGGTGTGCTGTAGTACATGGGGTCGCAAAGAGTCAGACTCAACTGAGTGACTGAACAACAATAAATGCTTTTTCTACTTTCATACATGTTAGTCACCATAAACAAGGTCTCAAATTATCCAAAGTTTAAAGCTCAAAAGTCTCAATCCTGGTTCATGTTCCATACAATTTTTCTTCAGGATCACTGCTTCCATTGAACTTAAGTCATTTTATTACTAAAATACATTTAAGAAAAAATAAGAGGAAATAAGGAATATTTACATTTTGTGACTTTATACTACCTTCTCATGTTTACTCTGTAATTGGGTTATTACTATTAATCTCTCTTTGAAAAAAGTGAAAGTGTTAGTCACTCCATCCTGTCATACTACTTTCAACTCCAATGACTATAGCCCACCAGTTCCTCTCTCTATTGAATTCTACAAGCAAGTATTGTGGATTGGAAATTTAAATACTGACCACTGTAGTATAATGCTTAATTCCATGCTTTTTTTTTTTTCAGAGTATATCAGTTCAGTTCAGTTCAGTCACTCAGTTGTGTCTGACTCTGCATGAATTTCCCCATGAATCGCAGCACTCCAGGCCTCCCTGTCCATCACCAATTCCCAGAGTTCACTTATACTCACGTCCATCGGGTCGGTGATGCCATCCAGCCATCTCATCCTCTGTCATCCCCTTCTCCTCCTGCCCCCAATCCCTCCCAGCATCAGAGTCTTTTCCAATGAGTCAACTGTTTGCATGAGGTGGCCAAAGTACTGGAGTTTCAGCTTTTAGCATCATTCCTTCCAAAGAAATCTCAGGGCTGATCTCCTTCAGAATGGACTGGTTGGATCTTCTTGCAGTCCAAGGGACTCTCAAGAGTCTTCTCCAACACCACAGTTCAAAAGCATCAATTCTTCGGCACTCAGCTTTCTTCACTCTTCTTTAAACTTCTCTGCTAATGATTTAAATAAAATAGACACAAATTATAGTACAGTGTTTATTATAGAGTGAAAACTCTGAATAATTTGAGTTATAAGGATAGCAAAAGATAAAATAGATTTAGAGATTTTAGAGACCATTCCTAACATAAATAAAAATATGTTAAAATTATTAGACTTGTAAGTATCAATAAATTTTGGTATATTTATATTACCATCACCTTGATGTCCTAATATAATTCTTTGTCCAGATCACTGCAAATAATTAGCATATAGCAAGAATCCCTTTCACCATCATAATCTATATTCACCTGTAACAAAGGAATGCAAAATTCAAATGTGGTTCAATAAAGTATTATTAATTTCTCTTTGGTTTGATATTTTTATACACACAGACACAGACACACACACACAGATTTTTTATCCAAATTGGGTTGTCTGTAAATACATCTAGCCCCAAAACACATGGGTCATTTCTTATTCTCACAGTTGATTTACTGGGTAGATGAAAGAAAATTAGGTCATAATGTATTTGGGTTACCTTAATGAGGAATCTCATATATTGATTAGCCTTTCTGAGAACAGCATCCTAACACTCCTTGCAGAAGGACATGGCATTCTAATTAACATCCATGGTACGACTGAGGATAATGGAGGCTTGTTTAGTAGAGAAACTAAAACTATGGTTGCCTTGACAACCATAACTCAGGCCTACTCTTCATGTGACTTTCTTGGGATGTGTAAAATTCTCCTCCGAGATTAATGATTTTTTTCCCTCACCAAATTGCTTTTTCAGAATTATGCCCCTTGAAGATGCTAAGACATTAGCCTTATTTACCAAATGAATTACACTTAAGAATCTTTTTGCTCCCTATCTAAAAGTCCAGTTTCAGACAGCAAGATCTATATACTCACCTTTGAACTTGGAGAACTACTAAGTACTTCTACAAAGAGAAAAGACATTTTCTATTATCTGAATATGATTTGATTACATGAGGTATGGGTACTCAGTGCAAGAACAATGTAAAGGTCACATGTCTGAGCTAAACCTGGGGAAGTGTGAGGGACTCTTTAATCTTTTTCAGAATTCTCGATAAAGCCAGTGCATTAGGGGGAAGACTGCAAGCAGGGATTCAAAATATAAGTAAAACAATATTCCCCTTGTGCTTCCCTGTATGTTTAGCTAACATGCATTGTGTATAATTTTGCAGGATCCCTTTACAAGAGTCAGAATTACATCTATTTTCCAATCCATGCTCCTCACTGATTTTGCTATTAGTGTTAGTGCCATGGAATATTTTTGTTTCTTATTAGGAAAACATCATTCCTAATGAAATGACATATTGGATTGTAGTTTTTAAAAGAACACAATTTAATGAATGTCCACATATTATAAAGGATAGTGATGAGTAATTTAACCTCCTTAAATGCTTCATAAGGTGGAAAGACCTAATATAACCTTGTGAAAATTTCTAGGGTTATTCAAAATACTTGTGTATCTAGAGTGACCTCACAAGGGCAAGATCATCACTAGATGATGTCCAAGATGGAAATATATCACAGGATTGTATGAGTACTGAAAATGTTGAGATTAATTTCAGAAGTGGAAGAGAATGAGAATATGAATATATATTTAAAGAGAAGCACTATAGAATGTTTTGATTAAATAGATTAAGTGGTAATAAAGAAACAAACAAGCAAATAAAAGAATCCACCCAGATTTCTGGCTTTGATAAATGTGTATTGAAGAGAGCAGAAAGAACAGAGAAGGAAGTGTAAGCAGGAAAGCTTCAAAAGTGTTATTATTTGGTACATTATGTAACTAGTAGTTATCAAATAGGCAATGATAAATTGACGATGTGATATAAAAGCTTGGGCTTATAAAAGTTTTTGTCTGAATCGGTGAAAATGGTGATTGATATGACTTCTGGAATATATCTAGAGGATCTATACCATCAATCTATAGCATCACAATGATCACAACCGAGGGAAATAAATTATGAGTAGGTGCTGGTAACATGTTCTGAGGGACTTCAAAAAGTTCCATTACCTGAAGTGTCTATTTAATTTAAGTGAAAATGAATTTTAGAGTTTATACATGAGGCTGCTTTAATGTGATAATTTCAGGTGACAAAAATCTAGCAAAAAACTATATTGACTAAATTTATCCTTAATGTTGCATAATATGGTAACCCCAGTCTATAAATTTTCTGATAATTTAAGGAGGTGGATGAGGAGCTATGTTTAATACTTCCTGACATTTAGGTCAATATGGCAACAGCAGGCTCAATTCAGTTCAGATCAGTTGCTCAGTCATGTCCAACTCTGAGACCTGTGGACTGCAGCATGCCAGGCTTCCCTGTCCATCACCAACTCCCAGAGCTTACTCAAACTCATGTCCACTGAGTCAGTGATGTCATCCTACCATCTCATCCTCTGTCGAACCCTTCTCCTCCCACCTTCAATCATTCCCACCATCAGGGTTTTTTCCAATGTGTCAGTTCTTCGCATCAGGTCGCCAAAGTAATGGAGTTTCAGCTTCAGCATCAGTCCTTCCAATGAATATTCAGGATTGATTTCCTTTAGGATTGACTTTTTGGATCTCCTTGCAGACTTAAATTGAAGAAAGTAGGGAAAATCACTAGATCATTTAGGTTTGATCTAAATCAAATCCCTCACAGTTATACAGTGGAAATGACAAATAGATTCAAGGGATTAGATCTGATAGAGTGCTTGAAGAACTATGGATGGAGGTTTGTGCCACTGTACAGGAGGCAGGGATTGAAAACATCCCCAAGGAAAAGAAATGCAAAAAGGCAAATGGTTGTCCGAGGAAGCCTTACAAATAGCTGTGAAAAGAAGAGAAGCAAAAAGCAAAGAAGAAAAGGAAAGATACACCCATTTGAATGTAGAGTTCCAAAGAACAGCAAGGAGAGATGAGAAAGCCTTCCTCAGTGATCAATGCAAAGAAATAGAGGAAAACAGTAGAATAGGAAGGACTAGAGATCTCTTCAAGAAAATTAGAGATACCAAGGGAACATTTCACGCAAAGATGGGCTCGATAAAGGAGAGAAATGGTATGGACCTAACAGATGAAGAAGATATTAAGAAGAGGTGGCAACAATGCACAGAACTATGCAAAAAAAAAACTTCATGACCCAGATAACCATGATGGTGTGATCACTCATCTAGAGCCAGACATCCTGGAATGGGATAGTCAAGTGGGCCTTAGGAAGCATCATTATGAACAAAGCTAATGGAGGTGATGAAATTCCAGTTGAGCTATTTCAAATCCCGAAAAATAATGCTGTGAAAGTGCTGCACTCAATAGGCCAGCAAATTTGGGAAAAGCAGTGGCCATAAGACAGGAAAAGGTCAGTTTTCATTCCAATCCCAAAGAAAGGCAATGTCAAAGAATGTTCAAACTGCAGGTTACATCTCAGTAAATTCCTGGTGTGGAAAAAAGAGACAAACAAACTGTGAATAAGGTAGCCAAAGGTGAACTGGTGGGTTTCTACTACTACTACTACTACTAAAGTCGCTTCAGTCGTGTCCGACTGTGCGACCCCATACACGGCAGCCTACCAGGCTCCTCCGTCCCTGGGATTCTCCAGGCAAGAACACTGGAGTGGGTTGCCATTTCCTTCACCAGTGCATGAAAGTGAAAAGTGAAAGTGAAATTGCCCAGTCGTGTTTGACTCTTAGCGACCCCATGGACTGCAGCCCACCAGGCTCCTCCGTCCATGGGATTTTCCAGGCAAGAGTACTGGGGTGGGGTGTTCACAAGAATAACAAGTGACAGCATTAAAAACACAGTATCTTAAAGATTGCATCCATTGGGGCACCTTCTATTTTCCAGTTTATTTATTTTTAATTGGAAGATAATTAATTTACAGCTTCCTTCTTCTGTCACTGCTTTGAAGAGAGATAATGGTGAAGGTTTTCAAACTTTGAATGATGGATGACATGTTTTGGTGACACAAAATAGCAAAGAAGTATTTGATATGATTATAGACAAATGAGTATGTGATTTATCATAAAATAACACTACAAGGTATTCTTAATGATTGTAAATTATTTTCTTGAAACAGTGGTAATCTAAGCTGCATGAGCTCAGTATTCATTTGGCTTAAACTGCACCCCAAATATGATGGTTCAAATAAGTTTGAAGTCTTCATTGTAAACTTCCTGAACATTCTTATTGAACTAATGACTGACTTTATAGTGAAGATTGTAAATAAATGTCCATTGATGAGCTATAGCTATTTTACATTCAAGTTTTCTTTCCATCTACACTGTCATCCTGTTTAGATAAATAAACATTTGTAAACAGGTTTTTTTTTTTTGCTATTTTTATAATTGATAAAATGAAAGTCCCTTTTTCTCCAAGTTAACAAACAAGTCATTTTAAAAAGGGTTGACTTTAGAAAATTAAATTAAGCCTTCCAAAGATTTTGTTATAGCTGGTAATTCACTTCACTCTGATTATGCANGCTTTAATGTGATAATTTCAGGTGACAAAAATCTAGCAAAAAACTATATTGACTAAATTTATCCTTAATGTTGCATAATATGGTAACCCCAGTCTATAAATTTTCTGATAATTTAAGGAGGTGGATGAGGAGCTATGTTTAATACTTCCTGACATTTAGGTCAATATGGCAACAGCAGGCTCAATTCAGTTCAGATCAGTTGCTCAGTCATGTCCAACTCTGAGACCTGTGGACTGCAGCATGCCAGGCTTCCCTGTCCATCACCAACTCCCAGAGCTTACTCAAACTCATGTCCACTGAGTCAGTGATGTCATCCTACCATCTCATCCTCTGTCGAACCCTTCTCCTCCCACCTTCAATCATTCCCACCATCAGGGTTTTTCCCAATGTGTCAGTTCTTCGCATCAGGTCGCCAAAGTAATGGAGTTTCAGCTTCAGCATCAGTCCTTCCAATGAATATTCAGGATTGATTTCCTTTAGGATTGACTTTTTGGATCTCCTTGCAGACTTAAATTGAAGAAAGTAGGGAAAATCACTAGATCATTTAGGTTTGATCTAAATCAAATCCCTCACAGTTATACAGTGGAAATGACAAATAGATTCAAGGGATTAGATCTGATAGAGTGCTTGAAGAACTATGGATGGAGGTTTGTGCCACTGTACAGGAGGCAGGGATTGAAAACATCCCCAAGGAAAAGAAATGCAAAAAGGCAAATGGTTGTCCGAGGAAGCCTTACAAATAGCTGTGAAAAGAAGAGAAGCAAAAAGCAAAGAAGAAAAGGAAAGATACACCCATTTGAATGTAGAGTTCCAAAGAACAGCAAGGAGAGATGAGAAAGCCTTCCTCAGTGATCAATGCAAAGAAATAGAGGAAAACAGTAGAATAGGAAGGACTAGAGATCTCTTCAAGAAAATTAGAGATACCAAGGGAACATTTCACGCAAAGATGGGCTCGATAAAGGAGAGAAATGGTATGGACCTAACAGATGAAGAAGATATTAAGAAGAGGTGGCAACAATGCACAGAACTATGCAAAAAAAAAACTTCATGACCCAGATAACCATGATGGTGTGATCACTCATCTAGAGCCAGACATCCTGGAATGGGATAGTCAAGTGGGCCTTAGGAAGCATCATTATGAACAAAGCTAATGGAGGTGATGAAATTCCAGTTGAGCTATTTCAAATCCCGAAAAATAATGCTGTGAAAGTGCTGCACTCAATAGGCCAGCAAATTTGGGAAAAGCAGTGGCCATAAGACAGGAAAAGGTCAGTTTTCATTCCAATCCCAAAGAAAGGCAATGTCAAAGAATGTTCAAACTGCAGGTTACATCTCAGTAAATTCCTGGTGTGGAAAAAAGAGACAAACAAACTGTGAATAAGGTAGCCAAAGGTGAACTGGTGGGTTTCTACTACTACTACTACTACTAAAGTCGCTTCAGTCGTGTCCGACTGTGCGACCCCATACACGGCAGCCTACCAGGCTCCTCCGTCCCTGGGATTCTCCAGGCAAGAACACTGGAGTGGGTTGCCATTTAGTGCTGCACTCAATAGGCCAGCAAATTTGGGAAAAGCAGTGGCCATAAGACAGGAAAAGGTCAGTTTTCATTCCAATCCCAAAGAAAGGCAATGTCAAAGAATGTTCAAACTGCAGGTTACATCTCAGTAAATTCCTGGTGTGGAAAAAAGAGACAAACAAACTGTGAATAAGGTAGCCAAAGGTGAACTGGTGGGTTTCTACTACTACTACTACTACTAAAGTCGCTTCAGTCGTGTCCGACTGTGCGACCCCATACACGGCAGCCTACCAGGCTCCTCCGTCCCTGGGATTCTCCAGGCAAGAACACTGGAGTGGGTTGCCATTTCCTTCACCAGTGCATGAAAGTGAAAAGTGAAAGTGAAATTGCCCAGTCGTGTTTGACTCTTAGCGACCCCATGGACTGCAGCCCACCAGGCTCCTCCGTCCATGGGATTTTCCAGGCAAGAGTACTGGGGTGGGGTGTTCACAAGAATAACAAGTGACAGCATTAAAAACACAGTATCTTAAAGATTGCATCCATTGGGGCACCTTCTATTTTCCAGTTTATTTATTTTTAATTGGAAGATAATTAATTTACAGCTTCCTTCTTCTGTCACTGCTTTGAAGAGAGATAATGGTGAAGGTTTTCAAACTTTGAATGATGGATGACATGTTTTGGTGACACAAAATAGCAAAGAAGTATTTGATATGATTATAGACAAATGAGTATGTGATTTATCATAAAATAACACTACAAGGTATTCTTAATGATTGTAAATTATTTTCTTGAAACAGTGGTAATCTAAGCTGCATGAGCTCAGTATTCATTTGGCTTAAACTGCACCCCAAATATGATGGTTCAAATAAGTTTGAAGTCTTCATTGTAAACTTCCTGAACATTCTTATTGAACTAATGACTGACTTTATAGTGAAGATTGTAAATAAATGTCCATTGATGAGCTATAGCTATTTTACATTCAAGTTTTCTTTCCATCTACACTGTCATCCTGTTTAGATAAATAAACATTTGTAAACAGGTTTTTTTTTTTTGCTATTTTTATAATTGATAAAATGAAAGTCCCTTTTTCTCCAAGTTAACAAACAAGTCATTTTAAAAAGGGTTGACTTTAGAAAATTAAATTAAGCCTTCCAAAGATTTTGTTATAGCTGGTAATTCACTTCACTCTGATTATGCAAAATTGAAAAAGGACTCAGGAGACAGAAAAAAAAAGAAATAAAGAAAACTTAGCATGAAATTAAAATATAAGAAAAATGAGTGTAATGCTAAAACTCGTGAAACTGGAAATAATACACATAACCTTTACAATGTTAGCAGAAACATACCAGGGAAAATGAAATGATTAAATTAAACAATAATTCTCCCTACATTTACTTTGAGTTTGGGTTTTTATTTAGTGTGAAAGCCAGAAATAAAAATGATATATTTTTCTTCTCAGCACTAAACATTTGCCAGGGATAATTTTATGTTACTTTTTTCTAAATTTAAAAGAGGTAATAAAGAACATGAGGACACATTCATAAATAATATCATGCTTCCAGTAATTGAAGAAATCATATCTGTGGAAATCATAATCTATTAAGGCAAAAGGGAATTAGAATCTTCCCTCCACACAGGCTGCCATCACACTCCTTAGCCTAGCACCATATACCCAGCTTTTACTTCATCACAATTTTTGTACTTTCTAAAATCCACAATAAATATATATTCACTTGAGTGCTATTTTTCACTCTCACTATTCTATTGACAGCATAGCTTCAAAAATTCACCTTCTAAGCAAGGCGGAATAATTTCAGTTCAGTTCAGGCACTCAGCTGTATATGACTCTTTGAAACCCCATGAACTGAAGCACACCAGGCCTCCCTGTCCATTACCAACTCCCAGAGTTTATGCAAACTCATGCGTGTTGAGTCGGTAATGTCATTTGATTATCTAATCCTCTGTCGTCCCCATCTGCCTTCAGTATTTCCCAGCATCAGGGTCTTTTCATATGAGTCAGTTATGCACATCACGTGGCCAGAGTATTGGAGTTTTAGCTTCAGCATCAGTCCTTCCACTGAATATTCAGAACTGATTTCCTTTAGGATGGACTGGTGGGATCTCCTTGCTGTTCATGGGACTCTCAAGATTCTTCTCCAACTCCACAGTTGGAAAGCATCACTCAGCTTTCTTTATATTCTAACTCTCATATCCATACACGACTACTGTGAAAACCATAGCCTCGACTAGATGGACCTTTGTTGGCAAAGTAATGTCTCTGCTTTTTAATATGGTGTCTAGGTTGGTTATAGCTTTTCTTCCAAGGAGCAAGCGTCTTTTAATATCATGGCTACAGTTAACATTTGCAGTGATTTTCGAGCCCCCCAAAGTAAAGGTTTTCACTGTTTCCACTGTTTTCCATCTATTTGCCATGACCTTTGTTTTCTGAATGTTGAATTTTAAGCCAGTTTTTTCAGTCTCCTCATTCACTTTCATCAAGAGGTTCTTTAGTTCTTCGGTTTCTGCCATAAGGGTGGTGTCATCTATATATCTCAGGTTATTGCTATTTCTCCTGGCAATCTTGATTCCAGCTTGTGCTTCATCCAGCCTGGCATTTCACATGATGTGCTCTGCATGTAAGTTAAATAAGCAGGGTGACAATATACAGGGGGTGTGTGTGTAGACAGAAGCAAAAAATCACCCATACCGCTTTAAGCCACTTTAATATGTGTGTGTACTGAAGTGGTTTGTCATTCCCTTCTCGGGTGGATCAATTAACAGTTCAGTTCAGTCACTTAGTCATGTCTGACTCTTTGTGACCGCATAGACTGCAGCACACCAGGCGTCCCTGTCCATCACCAACTCCCAGAGCCTACTCAAATTCATTTCCATTGCATCAGTGATAACATTCAAACATCTCCTCTTATTTTGCCCCTTCTCCTCCTGCCTTCAATCTTTCCCAGCATCAGGGTTTTATCCAGTGAGTGGGTTCTTTGCATCAGGTGGCCAATGTTTTGGAATTTCAGCTTCATCACTGTCCTTCCAATGAATATTCAGGACTGATTTCCTTTAGGATTGACTGGTTTGATCTCCTTGCAGTCCAAGGGACTCTCAAGAGTCTTCTCCAACACCACAGGTCAAAACATAAGCTCTTCAGTTCTTAGCTTTCTTTATAGTCCAACTCACACATCAATACATGACTACTGGAAAAACCATAGCTCTGACTAGACGGTCCTTTGTTGGTAAAGTAACGTCTCTTCTTTTTAACATGCTGTATCAGTTGGTCATAGCTTTTCTTCCAAGGACCAAGTGTCTTTTAATTTCATGGCTGCAATCACCAACTGCAGTGATTTTGGAAATGTCTCGTCCCCCCATAGAAAGTCTCTCACTGTTTCCATTGTTTCCCCATCTATTCACCATGAAGTGATAGGACTGGGTGCCATGATTTTAGTTGTCTAGGTTTGTCATAGGTTTCTTTCCAAGGAATAAGCAGTCTTTAATTACATAGCTGCAGTGACCATCCTTAGTGATTGTGGGCCTATTATGAGCTTCCTATTTCATTTGACCAGTTATCTGAAGAGTAAATTGCTTATTTTATGAGTCAATCAATTGTGAGACATTGTATGCATGCTCAGTGACTCAGTCGTGTTTGACTCTTTGCCACTCCTTGGACTGCAGCCTGGCAGGCTCCTGTGTCCATGGGATTCTCCAGGCAAGAGTACTAGAGTAGGTTGCTATTTCCTTCTTCAGGGGATTTCCTTCACCCAGGGATCAAAACTGAGTCTCGGTCTCCTACATTGGCAGATGGATTTTTTATCAGCCTGCCACCTGGTAAGCCCTGTGAGACATTACTGGACAATAATTTACCTAGATTTTTTAGATTATGCTATACTTGATTTTTCTAGACTCTGTAAATGATTCAGTGTTATATTCTGGGATGTTTTCTTATTTTAATGCATTTATCATTCATCATTCATACACTGAAGTCTAGTCATGCATATACACAAAACTTATGTCATATGCAATTTACTATTCAGCAGCTCTTAGAATAACAGATCATTCAAGTTAAAATTGTACAAGATAACTAACTTTCAACTACAACATATGCAAGAATTAATCACCTAGTTTTAGGCAAAATGCTTCCAGTAATGTTTATCTCACTGCTTGATGTTGGGGTTTGGGGCTCATCTCTATTCCCTATAGTTAAAATGACTTTTTTTTTTTCACTTTTCACTTTGAGCATAAATCTGTAAAACTATTGACTTCAAGTATTTATTGTTGTAGGTCAGATTTCTCAATTCTTCTCAGAAAGGATTTTGTTTAATAACTTAAATGCAGTCTTCAGTAAAGAAATTCCACTGTATCTCAAATAATTTATTCTGATATGAAATAAGATACTACTGTAATATCTACAGAGTTGCACATCTTATTCTCTAAGAAAGCTGTTTATCCTTGCCCCTATATTTTGATAGCAGAATTAATTTCATGAAAAGGAAACTCATCATATTAATTTCTTGCTAATTATGTTTTAATTACATTTTAAAAGGTTAACTCCTGATTAATTTGTTTTGAATTTTACATCCATTAAAATTTGTGATCCCACTATTCATATTGATCTTTAGTGCCATCTGTATTTGTTACAGAAATTAAAATAACAGACAAATATTAAAGAGTATATAAAGTAAGGGGTCATAATTCAAGTCTGTCAAACAGTGTTTTTAACTCCTATTATATTTCCTCAGTTATATGCAGCATATTTTCTTCTCTTCAATCATGTCTACTGATGAAAATGTGGAGTGAACCATTGTGGCATTCTCTATGGAGAGCTCACCATAAATTCTAGACTTGTTTTTGTACTGAAAATGTAGCTCTCTAAATTTGATAACAGCAAATATTTAATGGGCTTTCCAGATGGCACTAGTGGTATTAAAAAAAAAAAAAGAGAGAGAAAAACTAGCCTGCAAATGCAGGAGTCTCAAGAGACATCAGTTCAATCCCTGGGTCAGGAAGATCCCTTGGAGGAGAACATGGAGGAACCTGCTCCAGTATTTTTGCCTGGAAAATGCCAACGAAAGGGTAGCCTGGCAGGGTATCATCCATAGGGTCACAAAGACTAACCATAGGGTCACATGACTAACGCAACTTAGCACACTCTCAAATATTTAATAATAGGATCATGGATTTAAATTTTTGCTTACACTCTAATTTTAGGAATTTGTAACAAAAATAAACCATTACAGCAAAAAAAGTTCATAGATTATTGATGGGTATCTACTACTATGTATGATGCTTTATTATTTAAAAATCCATCTAGATCTCAACCTGAAATCAAAAGATGTAAAATTAATAATGGTTTAAAGATCATATACTACACACCAGCCTATATACAAATTTCCTTAAAGACCATTGCCATGTGACTGATCAGCTGTTACTTACTGTTTGCTAAAGAGCCTTGGGGACTCTTTTTTGGATGACATGGCTAATGTGATTATTTGAAAAATTTAATAATTAGAAAAAATCTTATATACAATTAAAATATTTGAAAGAATTTTTATTCACATAATTTATTTTTGTTCTATGAAACTCAATGACTAAATCTGCTGGTTTTTCTGAATAAAATTTTAAAAACATTTAATGATAACTCTTTTGTTCCTCCAGAGGAAAACATCTATCAATATGATGCATCACTAAATCCAAACATATATCTGAACAGAGCTGAAAGATATACATCAGTAATATTGACTTTCCAAGGGTTAAACCATAAATACTGAAATTAAAGACAATGTGTTTATTTAAAATGAGACATAAAAATTCCATATCAATAGTTATTTGGATTGGATATGGTTTGCCACTTGGGTACTTTAAAATACATTTTTTGCTACCTATAAATATTTTATCAAAAATTCAAAATTTAGTACAAAAATAAAAAGAAGGAAGTGGGCTGAGAAGGTAGAATGAAATCATTTAAATATAGTAAAATGGAGAACCCTGATTAATATACTTTGCTTCATTAAATTACATTTATATTGAGTGTTTTATGCATTTGAACTGATTTTAACAATATAAATAATGCTAACGACAGGGAGATGAATTTAGGCAATCAGTTCAGTTCAGTTCAGTCGCTCAGTTGTGTCTAACTCTTTGTAACCCCATGAATCGAAGCACATCAGGCCTCCCTGCCCATCACTAATTCCCAGAGTACACCCAAATCCATGTCCATTGAATCGGTGATGCCATCCAACCATCTCATCCTCTGATATCCCCTTCTCCTCCTGCCCTCAATCTTTATTAGCATCAGGGTCGTTTCCAATGAGTCAGCTCTTCACATCATGTGGCTAAAGTATTAAGAGTTTCAGCTTTAACATCAGTCATTCCAGTGAACACCCAGGACTGATCTCGTTTAAGATGGACTGGTTGGATCTCCTTGCAGTCCAAGGGACTTTCAAGAGTCTTCTCCAACACCACAGTTCAAAGCATCAATTCTTTGCTGCTCAGCTTTCTTTACAGTCCAACTCTCACATCCATACATAACCACTGGAAAAACCATAGCCTTGACTATATGGATCTTTGTTGGCAAAGTAATGTCTCTGCTTTTCAACATGCTGTCTAGGATGGTCATGATTCCCTGGTGGCTCAGTCGGTAAAGCATCTGCCCTCAATGTGGGAGACCCAGGTTAAATCCCTGGGTTGGGAAGATCCTCTGGAGAAGAGAATAGCAACCTACTCCAGTACTCTTGCCTAGAAAATTTCATGGATGGAGGAGCCTGGTGGGCTACAGTCCATGGGGTCACAAAGAGCTGGAGACGACTGAGCGACTTCACAACAGGTTGCTTGTAACTTCCTCCCAAGGAGTAAGCGTCTTTTAATTTCATGGCTGCAATCACCATCTGCAGTGATTTTTGGAGCCCAGAAAAATAGTAACTGTTTCCATTGTTTCTCCATCTATTTCCCATGAAGTGAAGGGACCAGATGCCATGATCTTCATTTTCTGAATGTTGAGCTTTAAGCCAACTTTTTCGCTCTCCTCTTTAACTTTCATCAAGAGGCTCTTTAGTTTTTCTTTACTTTCTGCCATAAGGGTGATGTCATCTGCATATCTGAGGTTTTTTTATTTCTCCCAGCAATCTTGATTACAGCTTGTGCTTCTTCCAGTCCAGCATTTCTCATGATGTACTCTGCATAGAAGTTAAAAAAGCAGGGTGACAATATACAGCCTTGACGTACTCCTTTTCCTATTTGGAACCAGTCAGTTGTTCCATGTCCACTTGTAACTGTTGCTTCCTGACCTGCATACAGATTTCTCAATAGGCAGGTCAGGTGGTCTGGTATTCCCATCTCTTTCAGAATTTTTCACACTTTATTGTGAGCCACACAGGCACAGGCTTTGGCATAGTCAATAAAGCAGAAAAAGATGTTTTTCTGGAACTCTCTTGCTTTTTCCATGATCCAGCGGATGTTGGCATTTTGATCTCTGGTTCCTCTGCCTTTTATAACTCCAGCTTGAACATCTGGAATTTCATGGTTTACGTATTGCTAAAGCCTGGCTTGGAGAATTTTAAGCATTACTTTACTAGCGTGTGAGATGAGTGCAACTGTGCAGTAGTTTGAGCATTTTTTGGCATTGCCTTTCTTTGGGATTGGAATGAAACTAACTTTTTCTAGTCCTGTGGCCACTGCTGAGTTTTCCAAATTTCCTGGCCTATTGAGTGCAGCACTTTCACAGCATCATCTTTCGGGATTTGAAATAGCTCCACTGGAATTTCATCACCTCCACTAGCTTTGGTCGTAGTGATGCTTCCTAAGGCCCACTTAACTTCACATTCCAGGATGTCTGGCTCTAGGTTAGTGATCACACCATCGTGATTATGTGGGTCATGAAGTTTATTGTACAGTTCTTCTGTGTATTGTTGCCACATCTTAATATCTTCTGCTTCTGTTAGGTCCCTACCATTTCTGTCCTTTATTGTGTCCATCTTTGCATGAAATGTTCCCTTGGTATCTCTAATTTTCTTTTTTTTTAATTTTTATTTTTACTTTATTTAACTTTACAGTACTGTATTAGTTATGGCATACATTGACATGAATCCGCCACTGTTGTACATGAACTCCCAAATCTAATTTTCTTGAATAGATCTCTGCTGCTGCTGCTGCTAAGTTGCTTCAGTCATGTCCGACTCTGCTACCCCATAGATGGCAGCCCACCAGGCTCCCCGTCCCTGGGACTCTCCAGGCAAGAACACTGGAGTGGATTGCCATTTCCTTTTCCAATGCCTGAAAGTGAAAAGTGAAAGTGAAGTTGCTCAGCCATGTCTGACTCTTAGCGACCCCATGGACTGCAGCTTTCCAGGCTCCTCCATCCATGGGATTCTCCAGGCAAGAGTACTGGAGTGGGGTGCCATTATCTTTCCCATTCTATAGTTTTCCTCTATTTCTTTGCATTGATCCCTAAGGAAGGCTTTCTTATTTCTCCTTGCTACTCTTTGGAACTCTGCATTGAAATGGGTATATCTTTCCTTTCCTCCTTTGCTTTTTGCTTCCCTTCTTTTCACAGCTATTTGTAAGGCCTCCTCAGACAGCCATTTTGCTTTTTTGCATTTCTTTTTCTTGGGATGGTCTCGATTCTTGTCTCCTGCACAATGTCACGAACCTCTGTCCATAGTTCATCAGGCACTCTATCAGATCTAGTCCCTTAAATGTATTTCTCATTTCCATTGTATAGTCATAATGGATTTGATTTAGGTCATACCTGAATGGTATGGTGGTTTTCTCCACTTTCTTGAGTGTCAGTCTGAATTTGGCAATAAGGAGCTCATGATCTGAGCCATAATCAGCTCCCAGGCTTGTTTTGCTGACTGTATAGAGCTTCTCCATCTTTGGCTGCAAAGTATATAATCAATCTGATTTCAGTGTTGACCATCTAGTGATGTCCATGTGTAGAGTCTTCTCTTGTGTTGTTGAAAGAGGGTGTTTGCTATGACCAGTGTGTTCTCTTGCCAGAACTCTATTAGCCTTTACCCTGCTTCAGTCTGTACTCCAAGGCCAAATTTGCCTATTACTCCAGGTGTTTCTTGACTTCCTACTTTTGCATTCCAGTCCCCTATAATGAAAAGGACATCATTTTTGTGTTTTAGTTCTAGACAGTCTTGTAGGTCTTCACAGAACTGTTCAACTTCAGCTTCTTCAGCGTTACTGGACGGGGCATAGACTTGCAATATGAAACCTGATTTCTTTGATACCAGAGCAACTTGCATTTGCAGGTAGGAGAAAATTCTCTATTCTTTTCTCAGAGGATCCCAGACTTCTCTGCTGCCATGTCGATGGCCAGATTAGGTGAGATAACAGGGAAGTACACTATGTCTTATCACCCACATGGATGAGACCAGAGTTGATGGAATAATCAATGGTTATCCCAGGTGGTGTTAGTTGTAAAGGATCTGCTTGCCAATGCAGGAGACATAAGAGCCACGGGTTCAATCCATGGGTCAGGAAGATTCCCCTGGAGGAGGACATGGCAATCCACTCCAATATTCATGCCTGAAGAATTCCATGGACAGAGAAGCCTGGTGAGCTACAGTCTGGGGGGTCTCAAAGGGATGAACACAACTGAAGTGACTTGGCACACACACACACACACACACACACACACACTCACTAGTTACCAGAAGTCTCTTAAATCCAAGGACTGGAGATAATCTTTTTTAAAAGAGATAAAAATAGTACACATTTTAACCTCATCAGCTTGCTCTCTACTGATATTTTCCCCATTATATGGTAATTAGGCCTGTTTTTCTCCGATCTCGAATCACATATATACAGTCACAACAAAAAGACTTACCTAAACATGGTATTGGTACTTTGTTTTATGTCCCCATCATTGCAGTGTTTTAAAAAATACAAACGTTACACATTTCTATCTGCAGTCACCTAAATGTGTCTCATTTTCCATAGTCTCATTCTCTCTTTCTCTGACACATTCTCTTTCTCTCTTCATCTTTCTCTTTTTCTAATGAAGACCTAGTTGACTTCTCTGCAACTTATGTTTTGTCTTTCTTTTATCCTAAATAATGTATTTTTCTTCTGGACACTTCATTATTCAAGATTTAAAAATCAAATAATTAATTTTAATATTAACCTGTAGTTACAAATTTGTTAGGTTTTAATAATAATTTATTGATTCACTTCATTAACTATCTTATAGCTACTAGCCAATTTTTTTTAATTTACTGTAAAATCTGTTATTTGCCATAGCAACTAAATATAAATATATCAGTGTGCTTTATAAAATCAAAAGTGCTATGTAAATTCATGGTTGTCATAGCTCTAGTTCAGAGACATAAGAGGTAGATGAGGAATAAAAAAATGCATTACTCCAGAGACAATGGAGTCTTTACTGCACATATTTCTTAAATTGACCCCTTTACAGTCATTTCCTCTTGTGTCTATTGTGTGCTCAAAGCAAATTTAATTTAATGACGGTTTTTGATTATTTCTGTTCTGATGATTTAAGTGTTTCTTGAAAATAGATTTTCTTTTAAGAGAGATCATATCGTAGTTTTATAATATATTTTGAGTGAAAGTGCCATTTATTTGAAGTTCTATGCTGTCATTTACAAGTTGCATGATCCCAGGCTAATTATCTATTTAAGCCTACCCACTCATTTCTAAAGAGGTTCTCCTATGACTGTTCTGGGTTGTTGAGAGAGGATTAAAGCATGGATGATGCAGCAAAGTTAGTCTCACTCCACAGGTGACTGTGAACTATTATTTTCCGTTGTCTCCTATCTTCAAATAATCTTTATTCCTAAGAAATATTTTATGCCCCTGAGCCAAAATAAACAAAATTACGCTAAAAATAGCTGCTATAAGGTAAAGTGAAATGAGTAAAAGGAAAATAATAAAAAGGAAGGTGATTGGAATGAAAATAAAATCATTTAGGGCAATGGCACCCCACTCCAGTACTCTTGCTTGGAAAATCCCATGAGTGGAGGAGCCTGGTGGGCTGCAGTCCATGGGGTCCCTAAGAGTTGGACAGGACTAAGTGAATTCACTTTCACTTTTCACTTTCATGCATTGGAGAAGGAAATGACAACCCACTACAGTGTTCTTGCCTGGAGAATCCCGGGGACAGGGAAGCCTGGTGGGCTGCCGTCTATGGGGTCGCACAGAGTTGGACACGACTGAAGTGACTTAGCAGTAGCAGCTTGGAATGAAAATAAAATCATTTATAGGTAGATAATGCTAGTCTCCAAAGTATAAAACTTCACTAAATGAATTTACTGAGTTACCATAGGTTACTTGATTCTTGATTNCCTGGTGGGCTGCCGTCTATGGGGTCGCACAGAGTTGGACACGACTGAAGTGACTTAGCAGTAGCAGCTTGGAATGAAAATAAAATCATTTATAGGTAGATAATGCTAGTCTCCAAAGTATAAAACTTCACTAAATGAATTTACTGAGTTACCATAGGTTACTTGATTCTTGATTTCTATTAACCCCTTTTCTTCTTTTAATATTTTAATCTAACAAACTTTTTCTTATAAAACTGCTATGAAGATCTTATTCCATACTTATATATGGAATATAGCCAGGTTCTAATTATTCTATAAATAATACTTCTTTCATTAATATTATCAATAATGCCATTACTATAATCATTAAAATTGTGCATTTTTCTGGAATACAATTAATTACATACTTTTTTCATAACTTCAATTACACTAAAAATTTTACAGTGTTATTATTTTTGAGATATATATAAAATAATCTATGGGGGACAAAAATCTTTTAAACAAACAAATATGATATATAATTTATGTGTTAGATTATCAACATCTACTGTCTCTCTTAAAAATTGCTAGAATATTCAATTTGGGAATATTGATATGACAATTTCTTGATTAAAACATTCTAGAATATTTATAGNTCTTGATTACAGCTTGTGCTTCTTCCAGTCCAGCATTTCTCATGATGTACTCTGCATAGAAGTTAAAAAAGCAGGGTGACAATATACAGCCTTGACGTACTCCTTTTCCTATTTGGAACCAGTCAGTTGTTCCATGTCCACTTGTAACTGTTGCTTCCTGACCTGCATACAGATTTCTCAATAGGCAGGTCAGGTGGTCTGGTATTCCCATCTCTTTCAGAATTTTTCACACTTTATTGTGAGCCACACAGGCACAGGCTTTGGCATAGTCAATAAAGCAGAAAAAGATGTTTTTCTGGAACTCTCTTGCTTTTTCCATGATCCAGCGGATGTTGGCATTTTGATCTCTGGTTCCTCTGCCTTTTATAACTCCAGCTTGAACATCTGGAATTTCATGGTTTACGTATTGCTAAAGCCTGGCTTGGAGAATTTTAAGCATTACTTTACTAGCGTGTGAGATGAGTGCAACTGTGCAGTAGTTTGAGCATTTTTTGGCATTGCCTTTCTTTGGGATTGGAATGAAACTAACTTTTTCTAGTCCTGTGGCCACTGCTGAGTTTTCCAAATTTCCTGGCCTATTGAGTGCAGCACTTTCACAGCATCATCTTTCGGGATTTGAAATAGCTCCACTGGAATTTCATCACCTCCACTAGCTTTGGTCGTAGTGATGCTTCCTAAGGCCCACTTAACTTCACATTCCAGGATGTCTGGCTCTAGGTTAGTGATCACACCATCGTGATTATGTGGGTCATGAAGTTTATTGTACAGTTCTTCTGTGTATTGTTGCCACATCTTAATATCTTCTGCTTCTGTTAGGTCCCTACCATTTCTGTCCTTTATTGTGTCCATCTTTGCATGAAATGTTCCCTTGGTATCTCTAATTTTCTTTTTTTTTAATTTTTATTTTTACTTTATTTAACTTTACAGTACTGTATTAGTTATGGCATACATTGACATGAATCCGCCACTGTTGTACATGAACTCCCAAATCTAATTTTCTTGAATAGATCTCTGCTGCTGCTGCTGCTAAGTTGCTTCAGTCATGTCCGACTCTGCTACCCCATAGATGGCAGCCCACCAGGCTCCCCGTCCCTGGGACTCTCCAGGCAAGAACACTGGAGTGGATTGCCATTTCCTTTTCCAATGCCTGAAAGTGAAAAGTGAAAGTGAAGTTGCTCAGCCATGTCTGACTCTTAGCGACCCCATGGACTGCAGCTTTCCAGGCTCCTCCATCCATGGGATTCTCCAGGCAAGAGTACTGGAGTGGGGTGCCATTATCTTTCCCATTCTATAGTTTTCCTCTATTTCTTTGCATTGATCCCTAAGGAAGGCTTTCTTATTTCTCCTTGCTACTCTTTGGAACTCTGCATTGAAATGGGTATATCTTTCCTTTCCTCCTTTGCTTTTTGCTTCCCTTCTTTTCACAGCTATTTGTAAGGCCTCCTCAGACAGCCATTTTGCTTTTTTGCATTTCTTTTTCTTGGGATGGTCTCGATTCTTGTCTCCTGCACAATGTCACGAACCTCTGTCCATAGTTCATCAGGCACTCTATCAGATCTAGTCCCTTAAATGTATTTCTCATTTCCATTGTATAGTCATAATGGATTTGATTTAGGTCATACCTGAATGGTATGGTGGTTTTCTCCACTTTCTTGAGTGTCAGTCTGAATTTGGCAATAAGGAGCTCATGATCTGAGCCATAATCAGCTCCCAGGCTTGTTTTGCTGACTGTATAGAGCTTCTCCATCTTTGGCTGCAAAGTATATAATCAATCTGATTTCAGTGTTGACCATCTAGTGATGTCCATGTGTAGAGTCTTCTCTTGTGTTGTTGAAAGAGGGTGTTTGCTATGACCAGTGCGTTCTCTTGCCAGAACTCTATTAGCCTTTACCCTGCTTCAGTCTGTACTCCAAGGCCAAATTTGCCTATTACTCCAGGTGTTTCTTGACTTCCTACTTTTGCATTCCAGTCCCCTATAATGAAAAGGACATCATTTTTGTGTTTTAGTTCTAGACAGTCTTGTAGGTCTTCACAGAACTGTTCAACTTCAGCTTCTTCAGCGTTACTGGACGGGGCATAGACTTGCAATATGAAACCTGATTTCTTTGATACCAGAGCAACTTGCATTTGCAGGTAGGAGAAAATTCTCTATTCTTTTCTCAGAGGATCCCAGACTTCTCTGCTGCCATGTCGATGGCCAGATTAGGTGAGATAACAGGGAAGTACACTATGTCTTATCACCCACATGGATGAGACCAGAGTTGATGGAATAATCAATGGTTATCCCAGGTGGTGTTAGTTGTAAAGGATCTGCTTGCCAATGCAGGAGACATAAGAGCCACGGGTTCAATCCATGGGTCAGGAAGATTCCCCTGGAGGAGGACATGGCAATCCACTCCAATATTCATGCCTGAAGAATTCCATGGACAGAGAAGCCTGGTGAGCTACAGTCTGGGGGGTCTCAAAGGGATGAACACAACTGAAGTGACTTGGCACACACACACACACACACACACACACACACACACACTAGTTACCAGAAGTCTCTTAAATCCAAGGACTGGAGATAATCTTTTTTAAAAGAGATAAAAATAGTACACATTTTAACCTCATCAGCTTGCTCTCTACTGATATTTTCCCCATTATATGGTAATTAGGCCTGTTTTTCTCCGATCTCGAATCACATATATACAGTCACAACAAAAAGACTTACCTAAACATGGTATTGGTACTTTGTTTTATGTCCCCATCATTGCAGTGTTTTAAAAAATACAAACGTTACACATTTCTATCTGCAGTCACCTAAATGTGTCTCATTTTCCATAGTCTCATTCTCTCTTTCTCTGACACATTCTCTTTCTCTCTTCATCTTTCTCTTTTTCTAATGAAGACCTAGTTGACTTCTCTGCAACTTATGTTTTGTCTTTCTTTTATCCTAAATAATGTATTTTTCTTCTGGACACTTCATTATTCAAGATTTAAAAATCAAATAATTAATTTTAATATTAACCTGTAGTTACAAATTTGTTAGGTTTTAATAATAATTTATTGATTCACTTCATTAACTATCTTATAGCTACTAGCCAATTTTTTTTAATTTACTGTAAAATCTGTTATTTGCCATAGCAACTAAATATAAATATATCAGTGTGCTTTATAAAATCAAAAGTGCTATGTAAATTCATGGTTGTCATAGCTCTAGTTCAGAGACATAAGAGGTAGATGAGGAATAAAAAAATGCATTACTCCAGAGACAATGGAGTCTTTACTGCACCTGTTTCTTAAATTGACCCCTTTACAGTCATTTCCTCTTGTGTCTATTGTGTGCTCAAAGCAAATTTAATTTAATGACGGTTTTTGATTATTTCTGTTCTGATGATTTAAGTGTTTCTTGAAAATAGATTTTCTTTTAAGAGAGATCATATCGTAGTTTTATAATATATTTTGAGTGAAAGTGCCATTTATTTGAAGTTCTATGCTGTCATTTACAAGTTGCATGATCCCAGGCTAATTATCTATTTAAGCCTACCCACTCATTTCTAAAGAGGTTCTCCTATGACTGTTCTGGGTTGTTGAGAGAGGATTAAAGCATGGATGATGCAGCAAAGTTAGTCTCACTCCACAGGTGACTGTGAACTATTATTTTCCGTTGTCTCCTATCTTCAAATAATCTTTATTCCTAAGAAATATTTTATGCCCCTGAGCCAAAATAAACAAAATTACGCTAAAAATAGCTGCTATAAGGTAAAGTGAAATGAGTAAAAGGAAAATAATAAAAAGGAAGGTGATTGGAATGAAAATAAAATCATTTAGGGCAATGGCACCCCACTCCAGTACTCTTGCTTGGAAAATCCCATGAGTGGAGGAGCCTGGTGGGCTGCAGTCCATGGGGTCCCTAAGAGTTGGACAGGACTAAGTGAATTCACTTTCACTTTTCACTTTCATGCATTGGAGAAGGAAATGACAACCCACTACAGTGTTCTTGCCTGGAGAATCCCGGGGACAGGGAAGCCTGGTGGGCTGCCGTCTATGGGGTCGCACAGAGTTGGACACGACTGAAGTGACTTAGCAGTAGCAGCTTGGAATGAAAATAAAATCATTTATAGGTAGATAATGCTAGTCTCCAAAGTATAAAACTTCACTAAATGAATTTACTGAGTTACCATAGGTTACTTGATTCTTGATTTCTATTAACCCCTTTTCTTCTTTTAATATTTTAATCTAACAAACTTTTTCTTATAAAACTGCTATGAAGATCTTATTCCATACTTATATATGGAATATAGCCAGGTTCTAATTATTCTATAAATAATACTTCTTTCATTAATATTATCAATAATGCCATTACTATAATCATTAAAATTGTGCATTTTTCTGGAATACAATTAATTACATACTTTTTTCATAACTTCAATTACACTAAAAATTTTACAGTGTTATTATTTTTGAGATATATATAAAATAATCTATGGGGGACAAAAATCTTTTAAACAAACAAATATGATATATAATTTATGTGTTAGATTATCAACATCTACTGTCTCTCTTAAAAATTGCTAGAATATTCAATTTGGGAATATTGATATGACAATTTCTTGATTAAAACATTCTAGAATATTTATAGTTTGCTTAAAATCATTAATGATGGAAAACACTTTTTTGTCTTTTGCCTATATGAGTCATATATATAATGACTATAGTCCAGAGCAGGCCTCCCTGGTGGCTCAAACTGTAAAGCATCTTCCTGCAATGCTGGAGACCCAGAGTTCAATCCCTGGACTGGGAAGATCTCCTAGAGAAGGGAAAGGGAATCCACTCCAGTATTCTTACCTGGAGAATTCCATAGACAGAGAAGCCTGAGCTACAGTCCGTGGGGTCACAGAGAGTTGGACATTACTGAAGCAACTTAGTGCACACACACACACAAACACTCACATACACTCCAGAGCAACATGATAACATTATTGATAATATGCTGAATCAGTTAATGAGTAGGCTGAGTTTTAAGTCATTGGAGAAAATTTAAAAATTGTTTTTCTGCATTATATCAGATGTGTCTGGAGTGTCCTTTTTATCATGAATTAGAGAAGAAAATATCTCCTTTGTCTTCCAAGAAGACTATTATCCCTCTATGAATAATTTATTTAATTTAGTTTGCCCCATGCATCTAAAGGCCCTCAAAATCAAGTTGGTCACTTAACTACCAACTACCTTTTCCCTTTGGGGCATTTTATTTGAGCAAAATATATATTCTGTTTTATTTGTAATGTGATTTTCAAGACACACAGTAAAACTACTTTTACCAAGTATAAATAATTTACTTTAAAATTGGTAAACAGCTAGTCTTCAAAGTATAAATAGCAAGATTTTTTTAAAGTAGATAGATATAAGTTGAGGAAGAGTGAATTCTTCAAATTATGAAGAAAGGCAGGGAAGGACAATGAGTATAGATAAGAATGGAATTTGAGAGTAATTTTAGATAGTGAGGTGACTTAATACACACAAAAAATGTAGTTTTAGAAGATTTCTGTAATCTCCCAAGTTACTAAATTTATTTTTTCTTTTTTTCTGGGTTTTGTTATTGTCTTTTAAATTTATTTTATACTTTCTATTATAGTATAGTTGACCTCAAATTATTTCAAATCTTCACAATGGAAAAGTTTTAAATGAGTGAAAAATGGATAAGTATCTGTTAGAAGGCAGTTTTCTTCTGACAGAAATCCAAACATCTGAAGTTTTGCAGAAACAAATACACATATTTTGTCAATTTTCCATGTTGTTTACCCACTGAATCTTAAAATATCTGTCCAAATACAGATACTATGTAGGGAAAATCTAATAATCACCCATGAGCACAGACATGTGAGCACACACTTGTGGTCAGAAGAGTACTGCCATGGAAAGGATCCTTGTAGTTAAATTCTAAGTTCAGTTCAGTTAAAGTAGAAGGCAAAAAAAGACATTTTTTTTTTTTTTTTGGTCCAGTAACAGCTGGGCCAGAACAGGAACAGATGATAGCTATAGCTTAGGAACAGTCAGAGGAATTAGTGTGATTAAAAGCTTTTGTACCTGTTATACTTAGATGCATAAAATGCTGTGAAGCTTCTAGTATAGAAGAAAAGCCAGCATATAGGAAAAGCAGAGAAGTTCATGTAGCATAGCACAGTTATGGCAGTCTCAAAATAATATTTCTATGACCTAGAAGATCACTAGTTCAGATATGAGTTATTCAGTGGAATGGAAGTGGATTAAAGTCAACAAAATTTCAAGTTAAACTCTGTTTTCTTTTGTTTTTGTTGGAGAAGGAAATGGCAACCCACTGCAGTACTCTTGCCTAGAAAATCCCATGGACGGAGGAGCCTGGTGTCCATGGGGCCGCAAAGAGTTGGACACGACTGAGTGATTCACTTCACTTCAAAAACCTAAAGATGGGAAGACTTGAACTTTAATTTTAAGGACCATTTTAAGTTTCAAAGTAATATGCAATTAGTGGATAAAAAAGCAGTATCAAGAGTATATATTATTACATTTTAGTCATATATAAATTGTCAAAACCATTTATGAGAATGTTTTTAGTTTGATTTCCCTCTTTATACAATTTAAAGCAAAACGTATAGTCTACCTCGTATTTGTAAAATAATATTGTATAAATTTATAGATTTAAATCAATTTATTGAATACTATAGTCATATTAACTGTATTAATTTACGAGGTGGGAATACCAGACCACCTAACCTGCCTCTTGAGAAATCTGTATGCAGGTCAGGAAGCAACAGTTAGAACTGCACATGGAACAACAGACTGGTTCCAAATAGGAAAAGGAGTCCGTCAAGGCTGTATATTGTCACCCTGCTTATTTAACTTATATGCAGAGTACATCATGAGAAACACTGGACTGGAAGAAACACAAGCTGGAATCAAGATTGCCGGGAGAAATATCAAGAACCTCAATATGCGAATGACACCACCCTTATGGCAGAAAGTGAAGAGGAGCTAAAAAACCTCTTGAAGAAAGTGAAGGAGGAGTGCGAAAAAGTTGGCTTAAAGCTCAACATTCAGAAAAGGAAGATCATGGCATCGGTCCCATCACTTCATGGGAAATAGATGGGGAAACAGTGGAAACAGTGTCAGACTTTATTTTTTGGGGCTCCAAAATCACTGCAGATGGTGACTGCAGCCATGAAATTAAAAGATACTTACTCCTTGGAAGAAAAGTTATGACCAACCTAGATAGTATATTCAAAAGCAGAGACATTACTTTGCCGACTAAGGTCCGTCTAGTCAAGGCTATGGTTTTTCCTGTGGTCATGTATGGATGTGAGAGTTGGACTGTGAAGAAGGCTGAGCGCCGAAGAATTGATGCTTTTGAACTGTGGTGTTGGAGAAGACTCTTGAGAGTCCCTTGGACTGCAAGGAGATCCAACCAGTCCATTCTGAAGGAGATCAACCCTGGGATTTCTTTGGAAGGAATGATGCTAAAGCTGAAACTCCAGTACTTTGGCCACCTCATGCGAAGAGTTGACTCATTGGAAAAGACTCTGATGCTGGGAGGGATTGGTGGCAGGAGGAAAAGGGGATCACAGAGGATGAGATGGCTGGATGACTCGATGGACGTGAGTCTGAGTGAATTCCGGGAGATGGTGATGAACAGGGAGGCCTGGCATGCTGCGATTCATGGGGTCACAAAGAGTTGGACACGACTGAGCGACTGAACTGAACTGAACTGAATTTACGAGGGTATTATAACAAAAAACAACATCCTGAGTGGCTTAAACAACGAATAGCTAGAGATTGAGGTATCAACAGAGTTGTTTCCTTCTGTGGCCTGTGAGGGAGAATGTGTGTGTCTCTCTTAGCTTTTAGTAACCTCTGGTTTGTAGTCAGTATTTCCTTTTTATAAGGTTGTCAGTCATATTAGATGAGTATACCCTAATAACTAGATCACTGGCAATGACTGTATTTCCAAATAAGGTCACATTATTATTCAAAGTCACACATAATCACAAGTCACACCATATTATTCAAAGTCACACATATTCACAAGTACTGGGGGTTAGAATTTTTAAACCTTTTGAGGAGTATAATTTTAAAATTTCGCCATTCATTGATTTCAATTACTTAAAGTTTGTATTTTGAGTTACTGTGAAAATCTTATCTGGAATGCTAAAATGAGTAATTTGGAAAAATTCCTGAATTTTTTTTCAGAGATATGTTTCCCAGAAGCCAAAATAAATTTGAAAACATCTAAGTAAACACTATGGGGCTTGCAAATATAGTAAGGCATTCTCTGTATCTTAAATGCATAGTGTATTAAGTAGGATTAAGTTTAAATATATAAATATGTAAATAACAAGAGCTAGAACAGCTCAAAGACAATAAAAGACTATGCTTGATTAATTGCTAAGTGTTATAGACATTAGCTATAAGACAAGAACACAATTCCTCTAAGCTAGGTGGAATAATTAATTTGTTAGGATTTAAATTAGAAAGTAAAGACTGGATACATTTTAGAAAGAAAGTTAGAAAAGGCAATTAATGAGTAAAATGTTAGATAGGAGAAAACGGGGCTTGAATTCAGAGGATGAAGTGTTGCTTGACATGTTAAAAGAGTATTTCTATAGCTATAAGGCACACTGAGTAGTCATACATGGATGTGAGAACTGGACCATAAAAAAGGTTGATTACTGAAGAACTGGTGCTTTCAAATTGTGCTGGAGAAGATTCTTGAGAGTCTCTTGGACAGCAAGGAGATCAAACCAGTCAATCTTAAAGGAAATCAACCCTGAATATTCTTTGGAAGGACTGATGGTGAAGCTGATGCTCCAATATTTTGGCCACCTGACGCGAACAGCCTACTCATTGGAAAAGACCCTGATGCTGGGAAAGAATGAAGGCAGGAAAGACTGAAGGCAGGAGGAGAAGAGAATGACAGAGCCTGAGATGGTTGGATGGCATCACCCACTCAATGGGTATGAGTTTGATAATGGAGGACAGGAACTCCTGGTGTGCTGAAGACCTTGGGGTCACAAAGAGTCGATCATGTCTGACAGCAACTGAACAATACACTTAGAGGTGACAGGAAATTTAATCTAATATTTAAAGTCATGATGGCAATCTTTCTTTTTATAATTAACTAAGTTCCAACCTGCCTGGAAAATCCCATGGACAGAAGAGCCTGGCAGGCTATAGTCCATGGGGTCACAAAGAGTTTGACTTGACTTAGTGACTAAGCAACAACAAAATTCCAATCTGTCTTAGGGCCTTGGCCTCGGCCTCTGATATTCTCTCTGCTTCTGTAGCTATCACCCCCTTTTTTTTGCACAATTGTTTCTGTTGCATTACTTCCATACTCAGCTTAAATATTATCTTGTCAGAGAGTTGTATCTTGAGTACTCTACTCTTTTTCACTAGTATAATCCCAGTTGATTTTCTCTATAGCACTGATGAAAATTAATAATTTATCTATTTATAAATTCTTTGTTCTATCCTATACTAAGATTTATGACATCAGTAACCATATTTCTTGCTTTCAGCAGTTTTACTCAGCATCAATAACAGTAGATGAAAGAGGTATATGACATGTAAACATTGGCTAAGTGAAAGTATTTAAGTTGTTTATAATTTTACTATTCATATTGCTTTATAAATAATTAAAAACATTGGCTGTTTGAGGTGCAGAAAGCAGGATGAAACTCTACAAATAAGCTATATGTGCTTCATACTGTGCAAATAGACTTTTTATCAATAAGCTCATTATTATAACTCTTCCCTGATGGCTCAGATGGTAAAGAATCTGCCTGCAATGTGGGAGACCTGGGTTTGATCCCTGGGTTGGGAAGATTCCCTGGAGGAGGGAATGACAACCCATTCCAGTATTCTTGTCTGGAGAATCCCCATGGACAGAGGAGCCTGGCAGGCTACAGTCTATGGGGTCACAAAGAGTCAGACACAACTGAGCAAATAAGCACATAGCAAAACACATCGTCAACCATACAGGCAATTTGGATTCACAGTCATGGAGGAAGTAAATTTTGATCACCAAGTAGCTCCTGGCATATGTTTCATATGATATCAGGGAACTCACATTTATACTCATGGTTCACTGACATGATAGTGGTGGTGGTTTAGTCACTTAGCCATGTCCAGCTCTTGCAACCCCATGGACTATAGCCTGCCAGGCTCCTCTGTCCATGGAATTTCCCAGGCAAGAATACTGGAGTGGGTTGCCATTTCCTTCTCCAGTGCATCTTCAAGACCCAGAGATCAAACCCACGTCTCCTTCATTGCAGGCAGATTTTTTCTTTTACCTCTGAGCCACCAGGGAAGCTCATAGACATACACCCTCATTATCATGGCATTAATCAGGGTATTCCAGAGAAACAATCAGGGAATTCCAGAGAAACAAAACTACGCAAATAGGTGATGGTTAGATAGATAAATAAACGCATACATGCTAAGTTGCTTCAGACTTGCCAGATTCTTGTGACCCCAAGGACTGTAGACTGCCAGGGTCTTCTGTCCATAGAATTCTCCAGGCAAGAATAATGGAGTAGTTTGCAATACCCTCCTCCAGGGGATCTTCCCAACCCAGGGATCGAACCCACATCTCTTGTGTCTCCTGCAGTGGCAGGAAGGTTCTTTACCACTAATGCCATCTGAAGAGACAGATAAATAGATAGATTTTAAAAAATTGGCTCATGTGACTGTGTAGGCTTGGGAAATTCAACATCTGATGGTGGAATCTGACAGGCAGTTCTAATTTAAAGGCAGTCTTCTGGCAGAATCCCATCTGCTTGAAAGAGGGTATCTTTTTTTTTTTTTTTGTTCAGACTTTCAATTAATTGGGTGAGATCCGCCACATTCCAGAGGACAATATGCTTTACTCAAATTCCATTGATCTATAGGTAAATATCATCCAAAAGTACCCTCATAGAAATAACCAGAATAATGTTTGACCAAATATCTGGGCACCAATCAAGCTGACACATAAAGTCAACCATCATAGTCAAAATCACAGCATCATAGAAAGTGAGCCAGCAGAGGCAGAATACACAGAAGGAAGACTGAAGAGGGCTCTTCTTTTCTTTTCTAAGACTGAGAAGATTAACACCTTTTCTGCTGCCCATTTCTCCATAAAACATAAACCATGACTTAAAGTAGTAAATATTCAAGCAATTCTAAGACTGCCCCTTGAAAAGATGAGGACAAAATTCATACATCCTACTGAAATAGAGACTTTGGACTTTTCACTACCATTTTCTCAAAATCTAGTACAATGCCATGTAAGGTTTAAAACAAAAAGTAAAAAACATTGCATCATTATACTAATAAGGAATAATGAAAGAGTGAGTAGGAAGATAGCAGTAAGACTTCCTCCCTAAGTTACTACAATATAATACAAAGAATTAATATAAAATTGGTCTAATAATAACACATGTGCATGACCAATCAATGCATCAAAATAGAAATTCAAGACACACCTAATAACACATAAATATTTGACAAATAATTCAGATCAATGGAAAATACGTTATTCAAAATGAGTGTTAAAATATTTTAAAAACAATAAGTACCACACTATAGGGTAAGAAACAGCAAATAGTAGTAATGATAATAAGAATTGTAATAAATTTGAGCTTATAAATATTTAAAACACAATGCCTGGAATTTTACAAATTTTATCCCTTTGTCTCTTTTAATGTATTAGAACTACTTGGTTTGTGAAGGCAGATTGCTGGATCTCACTCTAGGATTCTGATTTATAGGTTTGGGTAAGGCACCATATTTTGCATTTTCAATAGGGGGTACATTTGAGAATTACCAGTCTATACAAACTGTGATAAAATTTTCTTTTAAAAAGCTTCAAGATAAATTTAAGACCCCATGTTGCTTACTTCTATAAAGTATGCTTAGTTTCAGGACAATAATAAAAAATGTCAACATACTTAATCCTATTTGATATTACCCAGGATTTTGAAAATGTCATCACTATAACACNCTTTTTTTGGTGGGGTATTATGTTCTGAAAATATTCACTAAAATTTTGAAATATTCTGCATTCAAATTATTTAATCTTATCTTTTAATTTTTATTGGAGTAATGTTGTGTTAGTTTCAGGTGTATTGCAAAGTGCCTCAGTTATACATATACATATATCCACTCTTTTTCAGATTCTTTTCCATATAGGTCATTACAGAATATTGAGTAGAGTTCCCAGTTTGTCCTTAGTTATCTGTTTTATGTATAGTAGTGTGTATATGATGTCAGTCTCAGTCTCCCAATGTATCCCTTCTCTCTGCTGACCCCCAAGTAAACATAAGATTATTTTACACATCTGTAAACTTATTCCTGTTTTGTAAATATGTTCACTTCAACCTTTTTTTTTAAAATCCCACATATAAGCAATATCATATGATATCTGTCCTTCTCAATCTGACACTTCACTCAGTATGACACTTTCTAGGTCCATCCATGTTGCAGCAAATGGCATTATTTCTTTCCTTTTTATGGCTGAGTACAAAATGCTGCATTCACCCCTAGAGATTAGTGGTTTCAGTGCACTGGAAAACCAAGGATCTTTAAGCATCTTTCAACAGCTTTTTAAAATATGAAGTGAGTTTCATTTCTATTAAAATCAGTTTTTCCTAACAATTTTGATTCACATATATGCTATAATAAAAATAAAATTTTAATATGTGTTGCATTGTCTGTGGAGTATGTGTACTTGTTGGGAATGGATATGTGTAGGTTGAAGCCTATGGGAGACATATTTGAGTAAATTCATAATAGAGACAAAAATCTAACACCCTTGAATTTGTAAATATTACTACAATTCCAAAGAAAACAGAAGCACAGCAGGTAAATACTATTTAATGAAGCTCAGTATGTTATTTAAAAATATGTGTCATATGATTATGTCTATAATACTTTATAGGTACAGTATATAATAATATAGCATGAGATAATATAAGAGCACCAATCTTCAGTGGATATTTATACCTATATAAATAGGTGAATAAAAATATTTGTATTCATGGTATAAACTCGAGGGCATTGCTATAAACATAGTTTCTACAGCAGGAGTTCATATAATCATTCAATTATGGGTTTTGAGCAAATATTATTTCCTTCTATCTCAATTTATTGTGATATTTTACTCCATAATACACTACTTATATCACTAATATGCAACTGGAAATGACACATTTAATTTTTGGTAACATGAACTCATTGCTTTGGGAGTAATGTCAAAAGTCTTTACAGTGCCTTGTCAAAAATCAAAATAAATCTTAGACTACCAAAAAAAAAATTGCCTCTCTTCAGTATTAGAAACATGATTCTGTCATGAGTGAAAGACAACAAATTTGAAAAGAGATAATCAACCATTCATTCATTCATTCATTCATTATAGAAACCTGCTTGTGTGCTAAGTAGCTTCAGTTGTATCCGACTCTGAAACCTACAGACTGTGGCCCACAACGCTCTTCTATCCATGGGATTCTCCAGGCAAGAATACTGGAGTGGGTTGCTATTTTCTTCTCCAGGGTAAATAAAGCTACTGTGGTTTAAAAAACGACAAGGGACATACTATTTCCTCAAGAGTTTTATAGTTTAGCAGATGATACAGACATACAGATACTTAAGTGGCTGGAAATGTTGCTGCTTCTGCTGCTGCTAAGTCGCTTCAGTCATGTCCGACTCTGTGCGGCCCCATAGACAGGCATCCCACCAGCATCCCCCATCCCTGGGATTCTTCAAGAAAGAACACTGGAGTGGGTTGCCATTTCCTTCTCCAGTGCATGAAAATGAAAAGTGGAAAGGAAGTTGCTCAGTCGTGTCCGACTCTTCGTGACCCCATGGACTGCAGCCCCCAGGTTCCTCCGCCCATGGGATTTTCCAGCCAAGAGTACTGGAGTGGGGTGCCATTGCCTTCTCCAGGGTAAATAAACCTACTGTGGTTTAAAAATAACAAGAGGCATACTATTTCCTCAAGAGTTTTACAGCTCAGTAGATGATACAGACATACAGACACTTAAGCGGCTGGAAATGTTAGCAATGTGCAAGAAGACAGAAATTAACTAATCAAGAATTTGGACAGCAGTGGAGAGGAGGAATCATAGAAAGAGATGAATCTTGATCCAAGACTTAAAAAATAAACAGGAATTAGCACTATTATTTCAGTCACTTCAAGATGTGTAGATCATAAATAAAATATATACTTTAAAATCTGAAAGAATATACAAACATGCATCCCCCCTACTTCCTATTAATAAAGAATGTTGAAGGCATTAGGAATGCTGAAGGAGAAAGAAATGGAAACTGACTCTAATACTCTTACCTGGAAGATCCTATGGACAGAGGAGCCTGGCAGAGTACAGTCCATGAGTTCACAAAGAGTCAGACACTACTTAGTGACTAAGCAACAACATAGCAATGCACTAATCAACACTCAAAATTATTTAAAGCATTAAACACATGCATAGCTCTAAATAATTTTTGCCAGCCACAAATCTTGTCATCATTCTAGGTAATTTTAATGTTTTTATGGAAAAGCAACCAAATAACAAAACAAACTTGCTCTTCCTTCTTTTGGGCAGTTTAATAGAAGATAAGTCTTAACCTCCATTGTACTTAAGGCATTCATTTTGTTAGGTACCATGAAACCCAGATACTTTATCTATGAACTCTTAACTTGAAAATTCAATCTTTGTTTATGAGCACCTACTAAATCTCTAGTATGTTTTTATAATTATAGCTATTATCATGTTTATGAATTTCTCTCTCTTGCTTTCATTTATTTCTTTATCCAGCTTGGGTTATATAAGTGAAGTGAAGTGAAGTGAAGTCGCTCAGTCGTGTCCGACTCTTTGCGACCCCGTGGACTGTAGCCCACCAGGCTCCTCTGTCCATGGGATTCTCCAGGCAAGAATACTGAAGTGGGTCGCCATCTCCTTCTCCAGGGGATCTTCCCGACCCAGGGATCGAACCCAGGTCTCCTGCATTGCAGGCAGACGCTTTATATAAGTGAAACTTTAACCACTTTTTGATATTATCAACTTGTTTGCTATATGTTGAAATATAGATGCAGGCCCATTAGGAGTGTAGACAGAGCAGGTGGAGAAGGAAAAAAAAAAAAAAACCAACATATAAGAGAATGATTTCATGTAACGAGTGTTACAGAGTAAATATCTGTATCCTCTTACCAAATTCATATGTTGAAGCACTAATTTCTAACTTGCTGTGTTTGGAGATGGGGCCAATAAGGAAGTAATTCAGACTAAATGGAGAAATGAGGGTAGGGTTTAGTTCAGAAAGGTTAATGCCCTTATAAAAAGGGACATCAGAGAGCTCACATTTTCTTCTCTTTGCATGTGAGCAAAGATGTCATGTGAGTACGGAGCAAGAGGGTGGTCCTCTATAAGCCTGGAAGAAATTATTATCAGAGTTCTCATCAGAAACCTCTCTTACTGGACCTTGATCTGGGAATTCCAAAGCAATGACAAAATAAAGGTCTGTGGTTTAAGCTACCTGATATACAGTATATTGTTATGACAACTTAAGCCAACCAACATAGCCGGTATCATATAAACAACTGAGCAAGCAATTTATAAATTATGAGGCTACAGTTGAAGAATAGTCTATGAACTTAAGGTTCAAGAAAAGCCAAGCTGCAAAGAATGCTTATGAGAATGAATGGCTACTCATGAGGTAGTGATGGTCACTGGATGTGACAAGGTCAAGAGAACAAGGGATCAGGACGGGGTGGTGAGACTCAGAGGGATACAGAGATGAGAGAAAGGAAGATAATTTACATTTTTGGCCAGTAAGCAAGGTTAACAGAAATTACAGAGAGGTATTTATTTACCTTAGTTGCCAAGATAATTTGTTTTAGTTTTCCTTCTTGTGAAAACAAATAAGTCTTCTGAGAATGTGGGCTCTGCCATGATAGATGACATTTATAAGAGTGCTACTGCAATCTTCTGATAGTGAATATTTTTTCTCTTAGCGTTGGCAAGGCAACTGTCATCTGCTTTGATGGTGTGGATACTAGGGTCAAGTTACAAGATCAAGACTCCACGAGTACGCTATCCCAGGAGAGAGAACAGACATGGCCTGTTTGCATGCAGTAAGTTGAAAGTCATAATGCTGGTAGCCAGAACTGTGACCTCTGTGATAAAGGCCAGCATATAGTAATACACGGTCAGAATAGTCCCATCCATCAGGGGCACCTTGAGATCAGAGCCCATTTGGGTAGTGTCAGAAAGATCAGAGTGCTGTCTCCAGAGGTGATGTAATTTCTCAGAATACTCCACACAGATTCTTTACATAACAAGAAGGGTAATGCTGTTGCAAAGGAAATACTAAATTTAATCTAGATTCCACATATAAGTGATATCATACATGGACTCTAAAAAATACAACTAACTAGTGAATAGAACAAAAAAGAAAGTGAAAAAAGTGAAAGTGAATGTCACTCAGTGTGTCTGACTTATTGCAACCCCATAGACTGTAGCCTGCCGAAATCCTCTGTTCATGAAATTCTCCAAGCAAGAACACTGGAAAGAGCAGCCATTTCCTTCTCCAGGGTATCTTCATGACCCAGGAATCGAACACAGGTCTCAGTGGGTTCTCAATCTTTCCCAGTTGGGGAAGACAAAGAGGAGGATCAAAATAGGGGTAGAGATTAAGAGGTACAAAAGTAATGCATAAAATAGGCTACAAAGATATACTGTGTAAATGGGGGAATATATCCAATATGTTATAATAAATATAAATGGAGAATACACTTTAAAAGTTGTGAATTACTCTATTGTACCTATGTAAAATGTATAGTAATATACAACAATGATGCTTCAATAAAAAATCTCAAAAAGCTCTTTAATCTACTACCTATGTTAAGCTATTTCTTCAGTTATCTTTTTAAATATGTCATTGTACATTACATTTTGCTTTCAGCTGTTTTATTTTGAGAACTTCAAAAAAGTTTTTCTTGAGAAATACATCCCAGAGATAAAAATTAAAAAAAAAAAGAACTCAATAAGTCTATTTTTCAGACAAATTTCCTGTACACTGTAAGTGTAAAAGGACATGAAGCTAGTCATTCATTAAACTTCCTGTAGACACATCCCAGGATTTCACTTTTGAATACATATTTCGATAACCATCTAACAGTCAAAGCAACCATCTTCAGTGTGACTTTCAGCCTCTGAGAATATAGATTTTCTTATTATCGAACAGGTAATTATTGAGTTCTACTGATTAAGTTCAGATACAAACACTGAATAAACAAGATGGCTGTTTATTAATGAAGACAGTATACTTTTCAATTGTTGGAATACAAATGACTTTATCAAGAGCCTGTCAGTCATTTCTCATAGAATGAAGTATTTGAGAAATCATGTTACTTATCAAGGTTTCCTTGATATAGCAGAATTAAAAAAAAAAAATTCCCATTAACAACACTTGCCTCTTTCTCCCTCTATTAAGAGTGTTACCTAAATATTCTTTTGCAGAAATCCTCTATTATATGTGTTCTTGGCAACATGGCAATCTCTGAAGCCTCTCACTACTGCCTCTCATGAAAGCTAAGAACGAGCTAGATTCTCCCTCTGCTCCTCTGTATGGCAGACACTGAGGATATCCAAAGTGAGTCAGATGGATTAAGGAGATCTTCTGTCTCTGATCTTCAAACTGTAACTGATAAATGGAGAGATGGATCAAATGGTGGAGCACCAAGCCCATGGGGACATAAGTATTGGCACAAGGAGCAGTGTTCTTAAAGACCATCTTGGTTTCTCACCTGCTGCTTAGATTGTAGACCCCCGGGGAGTTTTCTCTGTTTTCTAACTGTTCCATCAGCTTCCCATCCATTTTGTTAGCCCATTATCGACTGAATCCATTTTATTTTATAGTGTTACGATTTTGCTTAAAATCTCCTTCATAATGCTCTTCAGTTCAGTTCAGTTCAGTTCAGTCGCTCAGTTGTGTCCGACTCTTTGCAACCCCATGATCCAGAGCACACCAGGCCTCCCTGTCCATCACCAACTCCCGGAGTTTACTCAAACTCATGTCCATCGAGTCTGTGATGCCATCCAGACATCTCATCCTCTGTCATCACCTTCTCCTCCTGCCCCCAATCGCTCCCAGCATCAGGGTCTTTTCCAATGAGTCAACTCTTCCCATGAGGTAACCAAAGTATTGGAGTTTCAGCTTCAGCATCAGCCTTTCCAATGAACACCCAGGACTGATGTCTTTTAGGATGGACTGGGTGGACCTCCTTGCAGTCCAGGGGACTTTCAAGAGCCTTCTCTAACACCACAATTCAAAAGCATCAATTCTTCAGCACTCAGGTTTCTTCACAGTCCAACCCTCACATCCATACATGACCACTGGCGAGCATAAAATCAAGATATGAGAAAGGAAAATTCAAATTTCTTTTAGCTTCCAGATTTAGTATATTTTTCAGCTGGAGAGCAGGAGATGAATTCTGAAATCTTTTGTTTCTGTGAATGACATTTCCAAGCTTAGTAACATTTCTTTGGGTATTTTTTGGTTTAATTCTTAGTTAGGGTGTTCCTACAATCAAGTTCCCATTTTGGGCTAAAGTAAAATTTACCCTGATATTCATCACTGATATTCATATGGGCACAGAGGAAGCTAGCTCTTCCCATAATGAGTTAATTTAATTCAATGTACTTGCTGTCTCTTATACACATCTAGATGTGTATAAGAGACAGTCTCAGAATACTCCACACAGATTCTTTACATAACAAGAAGGGTAATGCTGTTGCAAAGGAAATACTAAATTTAATCTAGATTCCACATATAAGTGATATCATACATGGACTCTAAAAAATACAACTAACTAGTGAATAGAACAAAAAAGAAAGTGAAAAAAGTGAAAGTGAATGTCACTCAGTGTGTCTGACTTATTGCAACCCCATAGACTGTAGCCTGCCGAAATCCTCTGTTCATGAAATTCTCCAAGCAAGAACACTGGAAAGAGCAGCCATTTCCTTCTCCAGGGTATCTTCATGACCCAGGAATCGAACACAGGTCTCAGTGGGTTCTCAATCTTTCCCAGTTGGGGAAGACAAAGAGGAGGATCAAAATAGGGGTAGAGATTAAGAGGTACAAAAGTAATGCATAAAATAGGCTACAAAGATATACTGTGTAAATGGGGGAATATATCCAATATGTTATAATAAATATAAATGGAGAATACACTTTAAAAGTTGTGAATTACTCTATTGTACCTATGTAAAATGTACAGTAATATACAACAATGATGCTTCAATAAAAAATCTCAAAAAGCTCTTTAATCTACTACCTATGTTAAGCTATTTCTTCAGAGTTATCTTTTCAAATATGTCATTGTACATTACATTTTGCTTTCAGCTGTTTTATTTTGAGAACTTCAAAAAAGTTTTTCTTGAGAAATACATCCCAGAGATAAAAATTAAAAAAAAAAAGAACTCAATAAGTCTATTTTTCAGACAAATTTCCTGTACACTGTAAGTGTAAAAGGACATGAAGCTAGTCATTCATTAAACTTCCTGTAGACACATCCCAGGATTTCACTTTTGAATACATATTTCGATAACCATCTAACAGTCAAAGCAACCATCTTCAGTGTGACTTTCAGCCTCTGAGAATATAGATTTTCTTATTATCGAACAGGTAATTATTGAGTTCTACTGATTAAGTTCAGATACAAACACTGAATAAACAAGATGGCTGTTTATTAATGAAGACAGTATACTTTTCAATTGTTGGAATACAAATGACTTTATCAAGAGCCTGTCAGTCATTTCTCATAGAATGAAGTATTTGAGAAATCATGTTACTTATCAAGGTTTCCTTGATATAGCAGAATTAAAAAAAAAAAATTCCCATTAACAACACTTGCCTCTTTCTCCCTCTATTAAGAGTGTTACCTAAATATTCTTTTGCAGAAATCCTCTATTATATGTGTTCTTGGCAACATGGCAATCTCTGAAGCCTCTCACTACTGCCTCTCATGAAAGCTAAGAACGAGCTAGATTCTCCCTCTGCTCCTCTGTATGGCAGACACTGAGGATATCCAAAGTGAGTCAGATGGATTAAGGAGATCTTCTGTCTCTGATCTTCAAACTGTAACTGATAAATGGAGAGATGGATCAAATGGTGGAGCACCAAGCCCATGGGGACATAAGTATTGGCACAAGGAGCAGTGTTCTTAAAGACCATCTTGGTTTCTCACCTGCTGCTTAGATTGTAGACCCCCGGGGAGTTTTCTCTGTTTTCTAACTGTTCCATCAGCTTCCCATCCATTTTGTTAGCCCATTATCGACTGAATCCATTTTATTTTATAGTGTTACGATTTTGCTTAAAATCTCCTTCATAATGCTCTTCAGTTCAGTTCAGTTCAGTTCAGTCGCTCAGTTGTGTCCGACTCTTTGCAACCCCATGATCCAGAGCACACCAGGCCTCCCTGTCCATCACCAACTCCCGGAGTTTACTCAAACTCATGTCCATCGAGTCTGTGATGCCATCCAGACATCTCATCCTCTGTCATCACCTTCTCCTCCTGCCCCCAATCGCTCCCAGCATCAGGGTCTTTTCCAATGAGTCAACTCTTCCCATGAGGTAACCAAAGTATTGGAGTTTCAGCTTCAGCATCAGCCTTTCCAATGAACACCCAGGACTGATGTCTTTTAGGATGGACTGGGTGGACCTCCTTGCAGTCCAGGGGACTTTCAAGAGCCTTCTCTAACACCACAATTCAAAAGCATCAATTCTTCAGCACTCAGGTTTCTTCACAGTCCAACCCTCACATCCATACATGACCACTGGCGAGCATAAAATCAAGATATGAGAAAGGAAAATTCAAATTTCTTTTAGCTTCCAGATTTAGTATATTTTTCAGCTGGAGAGCAGGAGATGAATTCTGAAATCTTTTGTTTCTGTGAATGACATTTCCAAGCTTAGTAACATTTCTTTGGGTATTTTTTGGTTTAATTCTTAGTTAGGGTGTTCCTACAATCAAGTTCCCATTTTGGGCTAAAGTAAAATTTACCCTGATATTCATCACTGATATTCATATGGGCACAGAGGAAGCTAGCTCTTCCCATAATGAGTTAATTTAATTCAATGTACTTGAAGAGATATACATAATATCCATTGATGTGTCCATAGTCATTAATGCAAATAATCTCATTATATAATTTAAACGTACACTTACTAACTTAAAAAACTACACATATATTTATATATTTTATAATATATATAAGAAAGTTTAACACTGACAACTCTTTGAAAACCATCCATATATATAGGACACAGTTCTGCAGCAAATGATTTTTATAGATGTCTTATAAACAAGAGAGCATCCCCCCACCCTTTTAAAGGTGCTAGTAAATTTTGCTTCAAGTATTCTTCCACCACAAAGTACACAAAAATTTATGGTGTTTTGTCATCTTATCTGTCAAATAATTACTTCATAATGATTTACACCTGAAACAAACCCCTCAAGGCATATGAGTAAAATGTTAGTCTGTTTACAAATAATAGATTTAAAGACAACTTAGAAATATATTTACTTATATATCCTGAATATTAAAGCAATACACTTATATTGAAAAGTAAATGAAGCATTAAAAAGCAAATAGAGTAATAAATATCACAAACAATTCTATCATCCTATAGCAATTACATGCTATTTATAATTCAGTTTTGTCAATAACATAATGACTGACCCACGCACATCATATATATAAACCTTTAACAGTTTATTCATATGTCACAGAGCATATATACTTGTTAAAGCTCATTATGTAGTGTTGAAATTGCTTTAGAATGGCAGTACCTATATGAACTCTGAGTCCCAACATGAGTATCTACTTGTAACTTCTTTGCATGCATGTTAGTAATGTTCAGTTTAGATGTCTCCAATTTTGTAAAATAAATACAATATTTAATTTTCATTAAAACTATTGGGATATTTCTTATATTTTCAGTTTTCTAATTTGTGAAGTATCTGATGACATGGTATTTATTCTTATCAATAAATGCTTAGACTTTTCATATATTAAATATATATTGTATAATATATATTTCTATGGTTTAATTTCATTATGCATGTGTATGTGTTCAGTCATGTCCAACTCTTTTGCAATTCCATGGACTTCAGCTCACCAGCCTTCCCTGTCCATAGGATTTCCCAGGTAAGTATACTGGAATGGGTTGCAATTTCCTCCTCCAGAGGATGGTCCTAACCCAGGCATTGAACCTGTATCTACTGTGTCTCCTGCATTGGCAGGCTGATTCTTTAGCACCGTGCCACTTGGGAAGTCCCATCATTACTAATATCATAATACATTAAAAGAATAACTGAACTCTGAATAACAAAAATAATTAATATAGCAGTGTATATTAATGCAATTTTCCTTGCTATTAATTTGATTTAGTGTATATATCGATTCACTAATATTAAACATTCCTGAAATACACCTGAGTACCGTGTACTTTTGCATCTATTCCTGGAATGTACATCATATTTTGGACCCTATTTTTTTTTTAATCTCAAATACAGAAGAAGGTTTAAGGTATAATAGTGATGTGTATTATAATAATTAGTATTACAAAAAACTCTTAGGCACAACTAATTTTCTCTTTTGGTAGTAATCAGAATCTTTTGCTAGATACTTTTAGTATGTGTTTTTTTTTTTTAACAACTTGATATTACATAATATTGGTGTTTAACTCTATAACATTTACTTCCAGTAAAACTGTTTCCTCAAATGTGTGTAGAGCTTGTACAACTGCTATAATTATTATTGTATTTGTTGCTTATTTGTTTAACATCTTGTTGCCTAATATGTTATTGATATGGTATACTATATAGAATAAAATCTGTGACAAACTTAGACAGTGTATTAAAAAGCAGAGATATCACTTTGCTGACAAGGGATCCATATAGTCAAAGCTATGTTTTTTCCAGTAGTCATAAACAGATGTGAAAGTTGGACCATAGAAAAGGCTGAGCACTGAAGAACTGATGCTTTCAAACTGCGATACTTGAAAAGACTCTTGAGAGTTCCTTGGACAGCAAGGGGCTCAAACCAGTCAATCATAAAGGAACTCAACCCTGAATATTCATTGGAAGGACTGATGCTGCCGGTAAAGCTCCAATACTTTGGCCACATGTTGCAAAGAGCTGACTCATTAGAAAAGCCCCTGATCCTGGGAAAGATTGTGAGCAGTTGGAGAAAGGAACAACAGATGATGAGGTGTTTGGATGGCATCACTGACTCAATGGACATGAGTTTGAGCAATTCAGGGAATAGTGAAGGACAGGGAACCCTGCATACTGCAGTTCATGGAGTTGCAGAGTTGGACACGACTTAGCGACTGAACAACAACAAATCTTGATTTATGGACATTTTCCAGACAGGCAATGGTGACCCACTCCAGTACTCCTGCCTAGAGAAGCCCAGGGATGGAGGAGCCTGGCAGGCTGCAGTCCATGGGGTTGTGAAGAGTTGGACACAACTGAAGTGAGTTAGCAGCAGCAGCAGCATGGATATTTTCTATACTTTAATTTTTTCTTCTGCCACAAAGCATCGTGTGTGTATGTACATCAATATGCATGTGTATAACTATTTCTTCCATCTTGGCAAAGGAATAGATCCCCAGAAGTACAATCATTGGATCCAAAGTACATTCAGTATTGTTTTTCAAGTAGGCTATCATAACTTTTATTTCCACATGAAAAAGTACTATTATTCCTACATATCTGATGAAAGCCATTTTAATCTGTTTTTAAATCTGTAAATCTGATTAGGTAGGGATCAGCAAATGGCCAAATCTAACTAATCACATATTTTATAAGTAAAGTTTACTGCAACATGATCACACCAATTTACTTACTATTAACTGTGGATACTATGATGGAGACATCAGTTTGTTGACAAAGATCCATATTGTCAAACCTATGGTTTTTCCACTAGTCATTTATAGATGTGAGAGTTGGAATATAAAGAAGGCTGAGTGTCAAAGAATTGATGCTTTAGAATTGTGGTGTTGGAGAAGACAATTGAGAGTCCCTTGGACTGCAAGGAAATCAAACTCAGTTAATCCTAAAGGAAATCAACCCTGAATATTCATTGGAAGGACTGATGCTGAAGCCGAAGCTCCAACACTAAGGCCACCTGATGTTAAGAGCCAACTCATTGGAAAAAAATGCTGATGCTGGAAAGATTGGAAGCAAAAGTCAAGTGGGTGGCNTGCAAGGAAATCAAACTCAGTTAATCCTAAAGGAAATCAACCCTGAATATTCATTGGAAGGACTGATGCTGAAGCCGAAGCTCCAACACTAAGGCCACCTGATGTTAAGAGCCAGCTCATTGGAAAAAAATGCTGATGCTGGAAAGATTGGAAGCAAAAGTCAAGTGGGTGGCAGAGGATGAGATGATTAAATCTCATCACCAACTCAACGGACATGAGTTTGCGCAAACTCTGGGAGATAGTGGAGGATGTAGGAGCCTGTTTTGCTGTTCCATGGAGTTGCAGAGTCAGACATGACTTAGGGACTGAACAACAATGACAGAATGACAAGATATGTCAGAGAGTTCATGTGTACTATAAAGCCTGAAATACTTATTACTTGGACTTGTACAGAAAAAGTTTATAAACTTCTAATAATTATTTTAATTGATTACCCTAATTGACTATTATTAATTTCCAATAACTTTATAATTGAATATATACTTGACTACCTTGATTAGGTCTTTAATCTAGTTCCATGGAGTTGCAGAGTCAGACATGACTTAGGGACTGAACAACAATGACAGAATGACAAGATATGTCAGAGAGTTCATGTGTACTATAAAGCCTGAAATACTTATTACTTGGACTTTTACAGAAAAAGTTTATAAACTTCTAATAATTATTTTAGTTGATTACCCTAATTGACTATTATTAATTTCCAATAACTTTATAATTGAATAAATACTTGACTACCTTGATTAGGTCTTTAATTCCTTACCTATATCTTTTGCCAATATTTATATGATAAGGTTTTCCTGGTTATATTCTAAGAGATTATATGTAATGGTTGCAAATATTTTCTTAATACTTTATTTTCTATTGACTGTGCTTTTGAAATTTGTAAGATTTTATTTTTATAAATACTCCTTTTTTTTTTCTTTTTCTAAATAGCTACTCTTTCATGCCTGGTTAATATATCTCACTAACCCAAGCAAAGAGATTATAACTTAATGAAAAAAAATTTTAATTCAATAAAATTTAATTTTAATGGTTTGCGATGAGTTATAAGGGTCCAATTTTATTTTCATTTGTGGTTTCATCTGGCTTTTGAAATAATCTGTTCATCTATTGAAATCACATATAAACTCAAACCCATATATACAACTTCTCTAAAGCCTTATGACATAACACCATTTCATATGGTTAAAAAATTACATGTAAACCTAAACATGATGTTTTTCAATATTATTTCAACATAGAGCTTTAAATTTTACTGAAGGCTGTTTTTCCCTATTGAAGTTCAGTTAAGTCACTCAGTTGTGTTCAACTCTTTGCGACCCCATGAACCACAGCATGCCAGGCCTCCCTGTCCATCACCAACTCCCAGTTCAGTTTTACTCAGTTCAGTTGCTCAGTCGTGTTCAAATAAGATTTCAGGTACCTATCAGCAATATGTGAGAATATAAGTTATATTTCTACCAATTTTTGATATTTTGTAGTTATAGACATTCTGATAATGTTTAGTGATATCTCATTGTGGTTTTGTTTCTCATTTACTCAGTGCCTATTGGTGTGAACTGTCTCTTCATGTGTTTATTTGCAATTATCTTCTTTAGTGAAACGTCTGTTCAAAGTTTGTACCCAACTGTTATTGTCTTTATCTTATATCGAATATTAAATTTCCTTTTTCAGAGCCATAGTCTTTGACTTGACTTTTCATTTTCTTAATTAGTTCTTTGAGGCAAAAATTTAAATTTTGATGAACTATAATTAATCATTTTTCTTAAGATCTAAAATTATAAAATCTGTACTCAAACACACATACTTTGTAATTATTTCAGTGGGAAAACAAAAAGATCAAAAAGAGGAATTTGCTGAGTGTCAGCTTTTCACTTATGCCCAAATACATGCAAAGACATCACTGTCTTTTGTCACTGTAATAGGATGTTTGCATACTATAAATTTATATCTACAGTGTTAAACTTTAATTTCTGCTATTTTTCAGAATATTCTAAAGATTCCAATTATAAATTCATAAGATTTTGTGGGCATATTGTATACTTTTATTTTTATATATTTTACAGTATAATAAACACAGGCTCAGGGTGTCAAATATCTTGAGTCTAAAATTTCACGAAGTCATTTGAAAGACACACGGCTTTGGGAAATTTACTTATATTTGCAATATTTTAATCTGTTAAATAAGATGTTTCTAATTATTAGAGTTCTGCATGATCACAGTAATCTTTTTTTTTTTTTTTTTGGCCTAACACATGTAACCCAAAGGAAATATTTAACAGTTCAATTTATTAAGTAGTAAGTTCTATCACAGTTAAAAGTATTTGTCTTGACAACTTTATGATCATTTAAAATAATCCACAAAAATTGGAAGAAAAATACTTTTATTTAATTACCTCAAATCATTAACTATAGCAAATATTTCCTTTTATTCAGTATATCAAATATTTCATTACAAAAAACTACCAATACCTATTAAATACTGTATACTTTCTAAGACACAACATTCTACAATATAGATAATATAGCCAATATTTTATAAATAATATAAATAGGATATAAGCTATAAAAATATTGGATCACTATGTTATC
>SJYX01022898.1:81314-98183 GCA_006410675.1 Oreotragus oreotragus
GACCCAGTGGAAAAGACTCTGATGCTAGGAGGGATTGAGGGCAGGAGGAGAAGGGGACGACAGAGGATGAGATGGCTGGATGGCATCACTGACTCGATGGACGTGAGTTTGAGTGAACTCTGAGAGTTGGTGATAGACAGGAAGGCCTGGCGTGCTGCGATTCATGGGGTCGCAAAGAGTCGAACACGACTGAGCGACTGAACTGAATTGAACTATGTATATACATATATTTTTAGGATCTTGTATTTTCTTCTACTAATTAATTAAATTGCACCTTGAAATATTTAATATGAAATATTTAATCAATGTTCAGTTATAAATATGCCAAATTTATACTGTGATTTCTTCTTTGAATACTGCATTATTTTGAAGTTTAAGTATTGAGATTTAAATGTGTTCATTATTTCAATTGCATTTTTATCAAATAGCAAATTCAGATACTTGCTGTTATTTGAACATTGTTAAGATTTTCTTTATAGCCTAGCTCATGTTAAAAGTGCTCATGTAATTGAAAACCTTCCATGTTTCTATGCACTAAATGTAGTGATTTACATATGGTACCTTCAATCATGTTTATTATTTTGTTTCAATTGTCTAGTGTTTGTGTGTTTGTTGCTCAGTCGTGTCCGACATTTGCAACTCCATAGACTGTAGCCCACCAGTCTCCTCTGTTTATGGAATTCTCCAGACAAGACTACTGGACTGGGTGGCCATTTCCTTCTCCAGGGGATCTTCCCTATCCAGGGTTAGTCCATGTCTCCTGAACTGCAGACAGATTCTTTATCAGCTGAGAAAACAGGCAAGCTCACAACTGTTTAAATTCTTATCAATTTTTGTTTCTGATCTATTACCGAGAGCTATTAACATTCCCTCATTCCCATTGCATTTTAATCAGATATTGTAATGATTTTTTTTCCCCTTTCCTTCATATAGGGTTGAGTATTATTAGCTAAATGCTACATTTGGGTTGTTATAAGTTTTTTTTGTGTGTGTGAAAAGAATGTAGAAAAAATTTATTTGTGGAGTTGAATTAAGTATCACAAAGAGATCATCTGTGTAATCATCATCCAGTTCAAGAAATGGAATATTACCAGCACCCATTCTACCTTCATTCACTATTTCATGCCTGCCTCTGAAAAAACATGATGAAGTAATATTTTATTTTTGTTTTTTCTTCAGTCACTCAGTCATGTCTGACTTCTTGCAACCCCATGGACTGCAGCACCCTTGGCTTCCCTGTCCTTCACCATTTCCTGGAACTTGCTCAGCTCATGTTCATTGAGTCAATGATGCCATAAACCATCTTATCCTCTTCCCTCCCCTTCTGCTGTTTTCGATATTTCCCAGCATCAGGGTCTTTTCCAGTGAGTAGGCTCTTCACATCAGATGGCCAAAGTGTTGGACCTTCACCTTCAGCATCAGTCCTTCCAGTGAATACACAGTTGACTTCCTTTAGGGAATGGTCTTCTCTGGCAGCTCAGTTGGTAAAGAATCCAGCTGCAATGTAGGAGATCCCGTTCAATTCCTGGTCAGGAAGATCCACTGGAGAAGGGATAGGCTACCCACTCCAGTATTCTTGGGCTTCCCTTGTGGTTCATCCGGTGAAGAATCCGCCTGCAATGCAGGAGACCTGGGTTCAATCCTTGGCTGACAATTTACAGCGTTAACCCGAACCTTTCCCAATTTGGAAGATCTCCTGGAGAAGGGAAAGGCTACCCACTATAGCATTCTGGCCAGGAGAATTCCATGGACCATATAGCCAGTCATAAAGAGATAGACATGACTGAGTGAGTTTCACTTTCACTTGGGCTTCCCTGGTGGCTCAGATGATAAAGAGTATTCCTGCAATGCAGGAGACCCAGGTTCAATCCCTGGGTCGGAAAGATCCCCTGAAGAAGAAAATAGCAATACTCCAGTATCCGTGCCTGGGAAATCCCACGGATGGAGAAGCCTGCCAAGGGCTCACAAAGAGTCAAACGCAACTGAGCAGCTTTCACTTTCTTTCATTTTCCTTTAGGACAGATTAGTTTGATCTCCTTGCAGTCCAAGGGGCTCTCAAGAGTCTTCTACAACACAATTTGAAAGCATCTATTCTTTGGTTCTCAGCCTTCTTTATGGTTCAAATTTCACATACATACATGACTACTAGAAAAATCATAGCTTTGACTATATGACTTTTGTCAGCAAAGTAATATCTCTGCTTTTTAATACACTGTTTGTCCTAGCTTTTCTTCCAGGGAGCAAGTGTCTTTTAATTTCATCACTGCAGCCACTGTCTGCAATGATTTTGGAGTTCAAGAAAATAAAGTCTGTCACTGTTTTCATTGTTTTCCCATCTATTTGCCACGAAGTGATGGAACTGGATGTCATGATCTTTTTTTGAACGTTGAGTTTTAAGCCAGCTTTTTCACTTTCCTCTTTCACCTTCATCAAGAGGATCTGTAGTTCCTCTTCACTTTCTGCCATAAGGGTGGTGTCATCTGCATATCTGAGGTTATTGATATTTCTCCTGGCAATCTTGATTCCATCTTGTGTTTCATCCATCCTGGCATTTTGCATGATGTACTTTGCAGAGGAGTTAAATAAGCACGGTGACAATATACAGCCTTGATGTACTTCTTTTCAAATTTGGAATCAGTTTGTTATACCATGTCTGGTTCTAACTGCTGCTTCTTGACTTACAGAAAGATTTCTCAGGAGGCAGGTAAGGTGGTCTGGAATTCATATCTCTTGAAGAATTTTCCGCAGTTTGCTGTGATNGGGTGACAATATACAGCCTTGATGTACTTCTTTCCAAATTTGGAATCAGTTTGTTGTACCATGTCTGGTTCTAACTGCTGCTGCTTGACTTACAGAAAGATTTCTCAGGAGGCAGGTAAGGTGGTCTAGAATTCATATCTCTTGAAGAATTTTCCGCAGTTTGCTGTGATTTATACAGTCAACGGCTTTTGCATAGTCAGTGAAGCAGAAGCAGATTTTTTTTTCTGGAAGTCTCTTGCTTTTCTAGATCCCGTGGATGTTGGCAACCTGATCCCTGGTTGCTCTGGCTTTTCTAAATCCACTAGTACATCTGAAAGTTCTTGGATTGCACACTATTGAAGCCTACTGAAGGATTTTGAGCATCACATTGCTAGCATGTGAAATGAGTGCAATTTTGCAGTAGTTTTAACATTCTTTGGCATTGCCCTTCTTTGGGATTGGAATGAAAACTGACCTTTTCCAGTTGTGAACAATCCCTCATCCTCAGTGCATTTTTAACAATTATCTTTGTAATTATGTTTTTTGTTTGCTTCACATATTTTGACTTTTATTAGCTAAATTTTACACTTGAATGTGTGCATGCATGTGTATGTGCTAAGTTGCTTCAATCTTGTCCAACTCTTTTGCAATCCCATGGACTCTTGGCCACCAGGCTCTTCTGTCCATGGGATTCTCCAGGCAAGAGTACTGGAATGAGTTGTCATTTCCTCTTCCAGGGGATCTTCCCATCCCAGGGACCAAAGCCACATCTCCTGCATCTCCTGCACTGTAGATAGGTTTGCACCCACTGAGCCAGTTGGGAAACTTACACTTGTGTCATCATGTTTTCAGTAATTTAATATTTTATTTAATTGTATGGATTTTCTTCATTTTGATACTTAATAATATCAGTAATTATATAAGATTATTTTATTAATAATAAAACTTATTCAGCATTATTCAGTTTATATTTTTTAACCTGAGGTGTATGTGGGTGGGTAGGTATGTATGTGTGTATGTATCATCTACCTGCCTGTCCATGTATCTTATATCCCATGTCTTTAAACGTTTATCATTTTGATTTGGATTTGTCTTTAGTAATTTGAATATTAGTTAATTTACATTTTTATTCAGTTTTTTATTTACCTTTATTAAATATCATGGTGTTTGTATTTATTATCACTAATGTAGTTTTAATAATTTATGCATCTTACCTTGTATCTCTATCANTCTACCTGCCTGTCCATGTATCTTATATCCCATGTCTTTAAACGTTTATCATTTTGATTTGGATTTGTCTTTAGTAATTTGAATATTAGTTAATTTACATTTTTATTCAGTTTTTTATTTACCTTTATTAAATATCATGGTGTTTGTATTTATTATCACTAATGTAGTTTTAATAATTTATGCATCTTACCTTGTATGACTATCACTCATTTTCCATATAGTTTTTTTCCTAATGGATTGATCTTGTTTTCTTTTTTCTTTTACTTGTTACCTAGTCCTCCCAACTCTAAAGATTTAGAATGTCTACATCTATCATTTTTCTTTTCATGTTTATCTTTTAAAAATACATGCAAATTTTTCTTTTATTTATTTATTAAAAAAATTTATTTTTACTATATTTTACTTTACAGTACTGTATTGGTTTTGGCATACATTGACATGAATCCGTCATGGGTGTACATGAATTCCCAAACATGAACCCTCCCCCCACCTCCCACCCTGTCTCTTATACACATCTCCGTGCCTGGGAAATCCCACGGATGGAGAAGCCTGCCAAGGGCTCACAAAGAGTCAAACGCAACTGAGCAGCTTTCACTTTCTTTCATTTTCCTTTAGGACAGATTAGTTTGATCTCCTTGCAGTCCAAGGGGCTCTCAAGAGTCTTCTACAACACAATTTGAAAGCATCTATTCTTTGGCTCTCAGCCTTCTTTATGGTTCAAATTTCACATACATACATGACTACTAGAAAAATCATAGCTTTGACTATATGACTTTTGTCAGCAAAGTAATATCTCTGCTTTTTAATACACTGTTTGTCCTAGCTTTTCTTCCAGGGAGCAAGTGTCTTTTAATTTCATCACTGCAGCCACTGTCTGCAATGATTTTGGAGTTCAAGAAAATAAAGTCTGTCACTGTTTTCATTGTTTTCCCATCTATTTGCCATGAAGTGATGGAACTGGATGTCATGATCTTTTTTTGAACGTTGAGTTTTAAGCCAGCTTTTTCACTTTCCTCTTTCACCTTCATCAAGAGGATCTGTAGTTCCTCTTCAGTTTCTGCCATAAGGGTGGTGTCATCTGCATATCTGAGGTTATTGATATTTCTCCTGGCAATCTTGATTCCATCTTGTGTTTCATCCATCCTGGCATTTTGCATGATGTACTTTGCAGAGGAGTTAAATAAGCACGGTGACAATATACAGCCTTGATGTACTTCTTTTCAAATTTGGAATCAGTTTGTTATACCATGTCTGGTTCTAACTGCTGCTTCTTGACTTACAGAAAGATTTCTCAGGAGGCAGGTAAGGTGGTCTGGAATTCATATCTCTTGAAGAATTTTCCGCAGTTTGCTGTGATTTATACAGTCAACGGCTTTTGCATAGTCAGTGAAGCAGAAGCAGATTTTTTTTTCTGGAAGTCTCTTGCTTTTCTAGATCCCGTGGATGTTGGCAACCTGATCCCTGGTTGCTCTGGCTTTTCTAAATCCACTAGTACATCTGAAAGTTCTTGGATTGCACACTATTGAAGCCTACTGAAGGATTTTGAGCATCACATTGCTAGCATGTGAAATGAGTGCAATTTTGCAGTAGTTTTAACATTCTTTGGCATTGCCCTTCTTTGGGATTGGAATGAAAACTGACCTTTTCCAGTTGTGAACAATCCCTCATCCTCAGTGCATTTTTAACAATTATCTTTGTAATTATGTTTTTTGTTTGCTTCACATATTTTGACTTTTATTAGCTAAATTTTACACTTGAATGTGTGCATGCATGTGTATGTGCTAAGTTGCTTCAATCTTGTCCAACTCTTTTGCAATCCCATGGACTCTTGGCCACCAGGCTCTTCTGTCCATGGGATTCTCCAGGCAAGAGTACTGGAATGAGTTGTCATTTCCTCTTCCAGGGGATCTTCCCATCCCAGGGACCAAAGCCACATCTCCTGCATCTCCTGCACTGTAGATAGGTTTGCACCCACTGAGCCAGTTGGGAAACTTACACTTGTGTCATCATGTTTTCAGTAATTTAATATTTTATTTAATTGTATGGATTTTCTTCATTTTGATACTTAATAATATCAGTAATTATATAAGATTATTTTATTAATAATAAAACTTATTCAGCATTATTCAGTTTATATTTTTTAACCTGAGGTGTATGTGGGTGGGTAGGTATGTATGTGTGTATGTATCATCTACCTGCCTGTCCATGTATCTTATATCCCATGTCTTTAAACGTTTATCATTTTGATTTGGATTTGTCTTTAGTAATTTGAATATTAGTTAATTTACATTTTTATTCAGTTTTTTATTTACCTTTATTAAATATCATGGTGTTTGTATTTATTATCACTAATGTAGTTTTAATAATTTATGCATCTTACCTTGTATCTCTATCACTCATTTTCCATATAGTTTTTTTCCTAATGGATTGATCTTGTTTTCTTTTTTCTTTTACTTGTTACCTAGTCCTCCCAACTCTAAAGATTTAGAATGTCTACATCTATCATTTTTCTTTTCATGTTTATCTTTTAAAAATACATGCAAATTTTTCTTTTATTTATTTATTAAAAAAATTTATTTTTACTATATTTTACTTTACAGTACTGTATTGGTTTTGGCATACATTGACATGAATCCGTCATGGGTGTACATGAATTCCCAAACATGAACCCTCCCCCCCACCTCCCACCCCACATCATCCCTCCGGATCATCCCCATACACCAGCCCCAAACATCCTGCATCCTGCATCCAACATAGACTGGCGATTCGTTTCTTACATGATAGTATACATATTTCAATGCTATTCTCCCAAATCATCCCACCCTCTCCCTCTCCCTCTCCCTCAGAGTCCAAAAGTCTGCTCTACACATCTGTGTCTCTTTTGCTGTCTTGCATACAGGGTCCTCATTACCATCTTTCTAAATTCCATATATATGTGTTAGTATACTGTATTGGTGTTTTTCTTTCTGGCTTACTTCACTCTGTATAATCGGTTCCAGTTTCATCCATCTTATTAGAACTGATTCAAATGTATTCTTTTTAATGGCTGAGTAATACTCCATTGTGTATATGTACCAAAGCTTTCTGCAGAATTTTCTTAAAGGTGAAAATCTTACTAGTATCTAGTCTCTACAGTTAAAATCTTTAAATCTGTTTATTATGTTCTGTGAGTCTCATAAGGGGTTTCCCAGGTGGCAATGGTGGTAAAGAACCCTCCTGTCAATGCAGTAGACATAAGAGATGTAGGTTCGACCACTGGGTCAGGAAGATCCCCTGGAGGAGGCATGGCAACCCACTCCAGTATCCTTGCTTGGAGAATCCCACGAACAGGGGACCCTGGTGCACTACAGTCCATGGGATCACAAAGAATCAGACATTCCTGAAGTGACTATACATTCATGCAGCTTACTAAGGGTGCATATTACATTAATGACATCATTTTCCACCTCCAGAATTAATCTTTTAAAATTCCTCTATATTGAGCAATTTATTTTATCCAAATTTCTTCTGAAATTTTATTCCTTCTATCTGGATTCACTGTTGCTTTTGTTGAAATGCCATCTTTACCAGTTCATGTAGTTCAGTTATCTTAGTGCTTTATGCTGATTTTTACTGAAAATTGTTTATTTGCATTTAAATCAAACTAGAGGTTATTTGGGTATTTGATTCTAAGTTGGTAACATTTTGTATGAGCACTTTAAAGACATTAGTTTATATTTTTCTGGCTTACATTTTTTCTTTAAGAAATATTCTATCAGTCTAGTAATCTGCCTTTTTTTTTTTTTTTTTTGAGCTGCTTTTAACTTGATTTCCTCTGTCTTACCTGACTGTTGATACTCATTTACATTTACTACTGTTGCCCGAAACCATGCTTCCTTAGCCTGAGGACTCAGATTTTTCATTATTTCTGAAATATTATTTTAATATTACTTCTTCCCTAGGCTCTCCATCTAGAGTCTTTATTATATGCTTCAAGTCTTCTATTCCTTCTTTTTAAAAGACTCTGAAGCATGATCATTTGAATCATGTAATCTCCCTTTTTCAAATTCTTCCAAGTTTCCCAAAGAACTTGGATCTAAAACACAGGTCTTGGCTATGAATTGCAAGTCAGGGTCTGGCTATTTGGTCATTTGCACACTTCATCTCTTCTCACATCTCTTTCTCTACTTACCCTCAAGCATGACAATCTCAGTCACACAGATTTAAAATGAGAAACATTAATTTTGGACTAAATTATATGTGTTACAAGTAGAGAAGACTATAGTTACTGAATAGAAGTAGTTATTTCATGTCTGGAGGAGTACATGGCAACCCACTCCAGTATTCTTGCCTGGAGAATCCCCAAGGACAGGAGAGCCTGGTCCATGGGGTCGCAAAGAGTCAGACACGAGTGAGCAACTAAGCACAGGACAGCACAGCACACACACTACAGTTATTTAATGATTGATACTTGATTTGGAAGATGAATTAATTAAATAATAAACTAATAAACAGCAGAAATTACATCAAATGTCATATTTTATCTTTTTGGTCATGACTAGCTCCTTGTACATTTTAAGTGCTCAATACTGACTCAGAGAAATGTAATTGATTTTGATAGAATAGAATTTTTAATGAAAACTGTCTGCAGGTAGCAGGAAACATGAGAATTTTAAAGGCCACAGATATAGTTACTACAGGAAAATTCACTAAGCTTTGTGCATTTTTTAATTGAAATAGATCTGACATTCTGTAAGTGCAAGGTGTGTATCACTAAACTTTGAATTTTCCCAAAATACTCAACTGGTAAGTGTAATATTATGAGAAAAGCAAATAAAAATCAAAATATATCAGTCTTTGAGATGAGATAGACTTACCTTACTTTCTTTTCTATAGAAAATAATGAAATTTATATTAAACCATAGTTCAAACTTTGCTGCATAAACTGTACTGCAATTACCATAAAAATGTACAGTGCCTAATAAAAGTGAATCCACTGTTTGGAATAAAACTTGCCTTTTATTGAAGTCAGAGTCATCACATTTCTTCTACCCAACTTCTTGAATAATAAGGATTTCTACTTTCTTTAATGTTCTGAGAATTTTTTTTCTGAACAGTATAAAGGCTTATATTATCATGCAGAGGAAAAGGTATAGACTTCTATTGTGAATGTGCTGCAATATCCCATTTAAATAAAGTTGATTCAGCACAAGTTCTCTAGACACTAGCAATTTTACAGTTTGAATAAATGTAAAATGTTTGCCTGGGTTAAGGCTCACATTACATACAAGCTTTCTATCATGAGAGGACTTCTTGGGATTTTTTTTTTTTTACAATACATTTGGAAAGAAAGACTGAATAAAAAGATATTATTACTTTTTTTTTCTTTTGTGGATGTGATATAAATATATTTAAATACACCTTTGGCGATTAATAAATAGTAATCATGGATTCAAGAGGCCTCTATTGTTTAATACTTTAAGCCCTCACATTTTTGTATGAAATTAATTTGAGTTTTGAATATGTGTAAGGGTTTATAAAGTCATTAAATTCAGAATATTTTGAAGACTTCTTTATGTGGTATCATTCAAACCCATAATAAATTATTAAATCTAATGCCAAATTATTTATTTGGCATAATAATAAAAATGATTGAGATGTTTTGAAAGCAATTTTTTTCTCATAACTGAATATAACCAAGTTCATTCACATTGAAACATGAATATCTAAAGACACTAATGTATGGAATGCAGTGAATACAAGCAAAAGGAAAATCACAAGAGTATGTTTTAAAAATAATGGAGTGAGAATGAGATCTCTCATACAAAAATCTATTTCTTTAAGGAGAAATTTACCTGTTTCAAATTCCACATTAGGCTAAAAGTTTAATAGATAAAATATACTCTGTGTTAAATACTTTTTAATCCCACTAGTGGTATTATATATAGTGCCAGCTGAAACATGAACTTTTGTGTCAGAAATTTCAAAAGTTCATTAATTACATGAATTTTAGTAATTTAATCTCCCCTTGATCAATTGTACATCCTTAAATTTAATAAAAATATTAGTACTATTTCCAAGGATTGTTGTGGAGTTTCATTGAGATAATATTTATAAACACAATTAAAACAACACTAGGTACAGATTAAATAGTAAATTTGAGCTTTCTTACCTCCTAATATATTTGTTTTAAATCCACTCTGTCAGTTTATTCTTGGAAAAGGCATACAATTAGTCCATATTACATAGATCAAGAAAATTAAGAGGGAGAAATTTGAATCATGTAAATCAAGAGCCTTAGAGGAATACTGAGTTGTTATGTATTTCAAAGTAGGAAAATGCTTGTAGCAGGCTCTGCTGTTCTCATATAGAAAAGACAACTCTGCTTCTGTTTATGGGACCTCTGTGGTCAATTAAATATATACTCCAATGTTTCCCTTCTTGTGAAATTAAATATGACCACATTGCAGAGCACTTGGCAAGTGCTGGAAGTGTTGGAAGCAGTCTTTCCTATAGCCTCATTAAAATACAGCTTTCATTTATTTTTTTCCTTCTTCCATCTTCACGTCTGAAAATATGGCAGTCATTACAGAGAGGCAACATATATTGAAACAGCCTGGAACCTGGGACTCTACTACAACACGTACACCTGGACACAAGTCTCCTCAAACTAACTACAGAGAAACTATAACAGACTAAAAATAATTGTGGGTATGGGCAGTTGGGGCAAATTGTGGACAATATGCAAAAGGACCAAAAGCCCAGCTGCCACTTCTGAAATGCCAAGAGCAAAAGCAGGGCACTGGAGATGCTCCTGCATTGAACACCACCAAAGGAGTGGGCAAACCACCTAGGTCATCCCACTGGCCTGACCCCTGGACTCACCTCTCATCTGATATAAGGAACCAGCTCTCCCCATTTGGAGAGTGACTGCGTGAGCAAGGGAACCCCTTACATGTTCTTGCCCACTGCTGTGTCAAGGGCCCCAATAAAGCCTTGTCTGAATTTCTTGCCTGGCCTCTAATCAATTTCTATTGATTAAGAAAGTCAAGAACCCTTGTCAGTAACAGTATTAAGATGGAAAATGACAATACAGATGCTGGACAAAAGATGGAATCTGAGTTCTTGTTAAGACAAAGTGGCAGAGATGAACTATCTATAGCTAGACCTCATTTTATGGTAGTAAAGCATATATCTCTGTGATAAAGCCACTGTAAAAGTACAGTTAAAAGTAACCTGAACTGACACAAAACTGATAGATGAAGAAAACAGTAAAGGTGCAAAGATACCCCATCCATACCAAAAATGTAACCTTTTGCTTTATTAACAGTACTCTGGGGACTTCCCTGACAGTACCATGGTTAAGACGTCACCTTCCAATGCAGTAGGTATGGATTCGATCCCTGGTGGGAGAGCTAAGATCCCACATGCTTAAAAAAAAAAAAAAAAGCAGAAGCAATACTGTAACAAATTCAATAAAGACTTTAAAATCGTCCACATTAAAAAAAAGAAAAAGTACTATTTCATCCTTACAATCTTCCTTTGTCATTTGCAATTATTGCTATTGTTTTCTCTAACACCTTAGACATTTCTTTTCTATCTTCTTTGCTGCTTTACTTTCTACTTAATCACTCAGGTTTACAGCAGACAGTTATTGAAGTAGCCCACAATGTATTATGTGTCCCTGTCTCCATACTCATGTATAGCTTCTTCCCAGATTAGCTGTGATTAACCATGTGACTTTCTTTGGCCCAATATTTTAGCAAATATCATTCAAGCAGAAGCTTGAAACATATAAGCATTGAAATCATCTCTTTTTTTTAAATTTTGGAACCACGTTTCCATGTAAAGAATCCCAAGCTAGCCTGATAAAAATGTGTGGCCTGGGAAATAGCTAGGACCAACTCCCAATCAAATGAGTAAGGTTGTTTTAAAATATCTAGACCAAGACACTGTGCTGAGTAATCTCATTTGAAATCAGCCAAAAAACACCTAGCTAAACTCAATACAAATTGTTGACATGGATGAAAGTAAACAAAATTAATGTTAATTTTAAACTATCTAATTTGGGTGTTGTTTACTACACAGGAACAGGTAATACAAGTTTCATGAATGTTTTTTATGTTCTTCCATTATATGGCTATATTCTCTTGACATCACTCCCAGATAGATATCATCAAATTATACCTCTCATTCAATCCTCCAGACCCTCACTTCCAGTCCTCTTCTCATTATCCCTTCTAAGAGAATATTACCTGTGTGGGGACTTCAAGCTAAACAGTTTTGTTGGTTTTGTTGTTGTTCAGTCACTCTGTTGTGTCCACCTCTTTGCAACCCCATGAACTGCAACATGCCAGGCTTCCCAGTCCTTCACTATCTCCCATAGTTTGAAAAACTCATGTTCATTGAGTTGACGATACCATCCAACCTTCTCATCCTGTGTCACCACCATCTCCTCCTGCCTTCAATCCTTCCCAGCACCGGGACCTTTTCCAATGAGTTGGCTCTTTGTTATCAGGTGGACAAAGTATTGGAGCTTCAGCTTCAGCATCAGTCCTTCCAAAGACTACTTAGGGTTGATTTCCTTTAGGACTGACTGTTTGATCTTGCTGTCCAAGGGACTTTCAAGAGTCTTCTCCACAACTGCAGTTCCAAAGCATCAGTTTTTTGGCACTCAGCCTTCTTTGTGCTCCAACTCTCATATCTGTACATGACTACTGGAAAAACCACAGTTTTAAGCATATGGACCTTGTTTGGCAAAGTGATGTCTCTGCTTTTTAATACACTGTGTAAGTTTGTCATAGCTTTTCTTCTAAGGAGCAACATTTTAGCCGCTGGTCCAGCAAAAGTCCTAAGTGAATAAATCCTGAACAGTTAATAATCTGTTCTCATGAGCTGCGACATGATAGCTGCNTTTTAAGCATATGGACCTTGTTTGGCAAAGTGATGTCTCTGCTTTTTAATACACTGTGTAAGTTTGTCATAGCTTTTCTTCTAAGGAGCAACATTTTAGCCGCTGGTCCAGCAAAAGTCCTAAGTGAATAAATCCTGAACAGTTAATAATCTGTTCTCATGAGCTGCGACATGATAGCTGCAGCATAACACTTTCTGCAGAGCCCTCCATTTCTCTGACAGAATGCCCAGTGCACTGTTAATGTAATGAGGTCCCACAGTGCTCAGTCCATTTCTTTCCTCCTCACTGTTGTATTTTTAGTGGAGCCACAGTGCTCAACTTACTGAACGCAACTTATAAAAATGTAAGAACTGAAAGAAAGAAGGAATACATGAATGTTGATGTTTCCCTGCCTTCCAGGGCAGCACCAAGGGCTAGAGAGTGTCTGAAATTAAACATCTCCATCCTTCCGTTCTGTAAGACTCACATAAAAACACTTGGGGAAGATGTTGAAATGTATTTGTGTAGGTTGAAGATGCATAGCTGGTGAGTTTGATTCAACCTGTGTTGAAAAACACTATTTTAAATTATGTATCCTGGGTATATACATATTAGTCAAAAAGAGATGGCATTGAGAAGATATTTTAAACAGTTTTTAAACCACATTATGCAAAGGCCATGCCTGCATTAATGTTGAAACAAGTAAGCTTCATAGACACTCAACTGCACACCTAGTTAACTGGCAAAGAAGAAATTGGAAGTAAATGATGATGGATGCATAACCCAGTCTTTTTCAACTGCTCTATCATTTGTAGTCTGAAGTATTTGAAATAAAGTGATGTTGATTACTGTAGAAAAGTTGCTTAAACAAGCTATAATTTTTTTGAAGATTGACTATAGAATAGGAAGTCAACAGGAAATTCAATGAATACAAGCACATCTTAGAAGCTTTGGGAGAATAATTCCAAAATAATTGCACATGCTCTGAGCTCCCATGAAGTTGGTGCTGAGATATTAGTGGCTGTGCATGCAAGTTAAATGATACAGTTTCTTTCATAAACAGTTAAAATATTATTTACTAAATAACCATATTTTCATGGTTCTAAGATGAGTATTAAAAGTTTTGGGTTTCTGAAATTCATTTGCAATAAGTAAAACAATTGAATTACAATTTAACTGGTAGCATTTGACTCCATCTTAGTAAAGACTCAAAAATAATGGCATTATCAATGTGATAAACTACAGCAATGGTGTTATTTCATACCAGATACCATTTTGCAAATAGGAGATAAAAATATAAAAAGTTATTTTTTCAAAACCCTGACCTGGAACAGCAAAACAAAAAAGTCGAAGGTAATAAATATTAGATTAGACTTAAAACAGTAAGGTCAAGAGGACTAAAAATATCATTACAGTGCTTAAAATATTTGGTGTTTCCATTGTGGGGTTTTCTAAATACTCTAAGTATTTGGTGTTTCCAATATGATTCTAAAGCATCAGAGTAAGGATTCACAAAAACGTGTTTGTATTGTGGATGCAAAAAATTTAAGATTGCTTAATTTGTTTTGCTCACCATCCAATTTTACAAGGATTAAGTCATGATCCACTACATCCCTGAACACAGTGCAGAATGAAAGGATTTCAAGGTGAAAAACAAGATGAGGCACTCTGTACTTTGGAAGAGCATGAACTTAGGTGGTTAGATTGATACCTCAGGAACAATTTTAATATCCCCTGATATTTGTGTATTCCCATATTAAAAAAAATAATAAAAGGTACTAAAATCATTAACACGAAAGTCTGTTATTTGTATCAACAGTAACCTTTAATCAAGATGTATGTTTGATTGCATACATTTCCAAGTCAAAGATCATATATATACTGGCTTCTCCCTTTCTTCTTCAGAGCAGTTTCCTTAATGCTGAGTAGCTATCTCCCAGGCTACAGTCCTCAGCAAGAACCTGAATAAAACAAACTCAAAACTCTTCTGCTGGATTTTTTTCTAAGTAGACAATGAATATAATCAGTCAACATTCTACTTTTTTTGCCAAAAATTTTATAAAGGCTTATCCCACAAAGAAAGAGAAAACAAATCTAAAATTAAGTTGATGTTCAAAAGCATGAGCAAGAGCAACTAAGATAAATAATATATATATTTTTAATGTGGTCCACACATATCCATAACAATTGCCTGGCAAGCCTGTTAAAAATGAAGATTCTTTGACTGTGACCCAAACCTACAGACACAAAATTTATGGATAGAAACTCAAAGTCTTTATTTTCAACAAGCTTTTCAGCATGTTTTATGCATACTAAAGTTTGAAAGAAATATTTTGTAGGAAAGGAAAAAAAAAAAGAGTATCCAAAAAATGCAATAAACATAAGATGTTACACCATAATTTTAGTCATTCAGTAAGCTGTGTCTGACTCTCTGTGACCCCAGAGATGGCAACATGCCAGGCCTATCTGTCTTTCGCTGTCTCCTGGAGTTGCTCAAACTTATGTTCATTGAGTTGATGATGCTCGGAAATTGCTAATAATAAGTGTGCTGAGTAGGCACTTAAAATTGTAATGCTTTCCTATGGAAATCTATTTAAAATGTGGATATATTTCAACTGAGACATGAATAATTGTTCACTGAAAGAGTGGTGGTACAGAGAGCTATGTAATATTCAACTGTATGTATTGTAGATAAATCTATGTAACACTATATTTCATTCCCATTGAGTAAAGTTGAAAATTCTAATATAAATTGCCTTTTTTTTAGGAAGATTTACATATACTTCACATATTTTATCCAGTTTACAGCCTATGTATTTTGTCAATATGAAATTATCTACAGCACCAAAATTTCATTAGAAAAATTAACAGCTACAATATTTGTCATATTTTAAAAACAAAATTCTAGTCATAAGTTAGAGTATTTTTTATACACATATATTTGTTGTCTAAAACTAAATATTAGCAATAAAGTTATAGTTAACTTATTAACATTAATGTGCCCACCCCAGTACTCTTGCCTGGAAAATCCAATGGACGGAGGAGCCTGGTGGGCTGCAGTCCATGGGATCGCTAACAGTCGGACAGACTGAGCGACTTCACTTTCACTTTTCTCTTTCATGCATTGGAGAAGGAAATGGCAACCCACTCCAGTATTCTTGCCTGAAGAATCCCAGGGACGCGGGAGCCTGGTGGGCTGCCGTCTATGGAGTCACACAGAGTTGGACACGACTGAAGTGACTTAGCAGCAGCAGCAGCAGCTAACTTGAAATCAAAAAACTATTAAAATATATTTTTTAAATAAACAGTATAGTAGTATATCGAAAAAAATAATTTAAAAATTGAAATTTGTCTTCAGTTAATCAGTTACATTTTGCTTAACTACAAGATTATTGTCTGAATTAGAACAAATAGCCCTGATTTTCTTTACTCGTCCTCAATTGTTTGCTATTTTGTTGTAGTAAATAGATAATAATAATTATTTACATATATCATTGAAATATTTCAGTAAGAAATTGAATATTCAGCACATTTTGGAGAAAATGCAATCAAAAATAATTTTTATATGAATTGATTATTTTTAAATACAAATTTAATATTTTCTTTACCTAACTGCATATGTTACTATTTTAAGTTTTAGTAGGGGAGAAAATATTTAATGCGCATGCTATAAGACTTCTCTACAATTCAGAAGATTTAAATTAGCATAGAAAAGAGTCAAGAACAAAAATAAAAACCAAGTGAGGAAAATAAAATATCTCTGGTCTACTTTTCCTGAGTGAAAAATTATTGGTACCACATATATATTGGTACAATATCTCTCTCATTTTCCTGACCAGCTTCAGGAGGAGAATATCTTCTCAGGTCAAGATTATACAAAGGTTACATATTAGCTATGAATTGGTTCAGACAACTTTCTAACCATTTAAAATTGCTCCAAAATACATAAAAGCCATGGTTGTTCAAGGGAAAGCTCTTTTCTAAGTTTGCTATGTTCTTGATTTATGAAGTAGAGTAGCTAAAAGATG
>SJYX01022898.1:115790-131119 GCA_006410675.1 Oreotragus oreotragus
TTTCTGAATGTTGAGCTTTAAGCCAACTTTTTCACTCTCCTCTTTCACTTTCATCAAGAGGCTTTTTAGTTCCTCTTCACTTCTGCCATAAGGGTGGTGTCATCTGCATATCTGAGGTTCTTGATATTTCTCCCAGCAATCTTGATTCCAGCTTGTGATTCTTCCATTCCAGCATTTCTCATGATGTACTCTGCATATAAGTTAAATAAGCAGGGAGACAATATACAGCCTTGACGGACTCCTTTTCCTATTTGGAACTAGTGTGTTGTTCCATGTCCAGTTCTTACTGTTGCTTCCTGACCTGCATACAGATTTCTCAAGAGGCAGTCAGGTGGTCTGATATTAAATAGATAAATCAGTAAGATTTTGGTTTTGAGAAAAAATGACAAGGTTTTAAGTATGCCAAGTTTGAGATAATCATGTCTTACTGTATCTTAGTGATTTGGAAAGTTATTGATTAAATTACTAAGATAAAATTTTAAAAATAAATTGTTACCGGTTTCTTAGCCCCAACAGCCATGCTTTGTTTCTACATCTTTATATTTCCCCATCATTAACTCTCAAGTCAGCATTTTACTTCAAAAGACAAGGACACAGGTGCTTGCAGATGGTTTAATTCCTGACCCCCTTTCTCCATCTCATTGGAGACAAGGAAATTTTCTAGCATCATTGCCTGATAATAAGTAAAGAAGTTTTTAAAAAGTAAAAATAATAATAATAATGAAAATGTATGCATTAAAAACATGCATACAAATGTTCACAGGGGTTTTATCACAACAGCAAAAACTTGAAAACCTTAAATTATCACCAGCATTTAAATAGATGAAAAGTGATGGTTCATACAATGGAATACCATTCAGTAATAAAATATACTGAGATATGGATAGAAATAAAAACATGAAGGAATCTCAAAACCATAACATTGAGTAAGAGAACTCAGATGAAAAGTTACTTTCTATAATTCTATTTCAGTGAACTTTTAGAAAAGGATCTAGGGAAATAGTAAGCAGATAATTGCAATTGAGGATAATGGTGTTGGGAGACCGTGATTGCAGAGAAAAACAAGATAACTTCTGGGGACAACAATTCTGATTCCATCTAATGCCAGCTTATCTCATATCAGGTAATGACAATTATCACCATTGATGTTTGACAATAAATGTATTGACACAAAAAAATGCAAAAAAAAATTATAGTAAAAAAAAATATTTCCAATGGGCAAATATGTCAAGACCTAAAGTCACTAATTATATAAGAAAAATATTTTTAAGAAGTAAAAAAGCTGTATTTTGATTATATCATTAAGTGTAATTATAAATTTATTTATACTATTAAAATATAAAGCTGAAAGCTACTTCTTGGAAGAAAACATTTGCCATATCTATATCTCAGATACAAATTGCCCCATGATATTTAACCTAACACAATTTAATAAAAAGAAGAAATCAAATAAAATTTAGAAAAATCATTTGAGCAGATATTTCATAAATTATGGCATATATTACTAACACATACGTTAAAAAGTTCACTATAATTATTCTTCAAGGTAATGAAAAATAGAAACACAAAGTACTACTATTAAACATATACTAGAATGGCTAAAATTTAAAGGAATAATAACATCAGTTACTGTCAAGGGTAGGTTCCAATTTGAAGTCACATTTTGTTGTTTGGAATATAAAGTAGTACAATTAATTTCTATAACTTTATGGCATTTTCTTGTGAATATACAAAACCCACATAATATTGTAAATACATGTGTTGTATTACCATTAATTCATTTGTAGGTATTCTTTCAAGACAAGTGAAAACATTTGTCTACAAAAATTAATCATATGTGAATATTCATAGGACCATTAATCATAAGAAGAAAAATATTACAACCCAATTCCATCAATAGATAACTGGAGAATCATATTTCCATATATTCATCCATTCAAATGCTACTCAGTAATAAATCAAAATATTTAAGCAATCAAACTAATGAATTTCAAAACTTGTGCTGAGTAAAAACAATCATACAAAAAATAATAAACATTCTGTAACTTTATTTATTTCAAATTTTAGGCCAGTGAAATTTAGAAGCAGACGAGTGCTGGTGAACATAAATTTGATTATAAGATAGCATATTCAGTGGTGACAGCTTTGTACTCTATCTTGATTAGTGTAGTTGTCATACAAATATAATATATTTGTTGAAGGAGTCTAATGATACACATAAAATGTGTTGTGTTTTGTGTAGAATATACCTTAATAAAATTTTAAGAATAAATAAATAAGCAAAAAGTGGAGAAAAACAAGTAAGTGCTTTCATGGAAGAATGTGTGATTAAATAACTACAAATGCAAGAAAAGTTTAAATGAAATGAAAGGAATGAATTATTTATGAGACATCATATGGAGAATTAGAAATATCACTTATTTGTTTTTTTTTATTGATTGATTTTATACTTGAAATTATAAGATTTGGAACTTTTTTCCTAGAAAATAATTAGGGTAGTATATTTTCCCTCTGTTTTCTGTTGAAGTGTGCTGAAACCTGGAAATCCTCATTCAGAAACAGAAATCAGCTAAAGAAGGTACATTTTAAACAAATTCTCTCCAATAAATAGCCTGGAGAAATCGTGTCCAAATTGGCATACACAGTTCAGTTCAGTCGCTCAGTCGTGTCCGACTCTTTGCGACAATGAATCGCAGCACGCCAGGCCTCCCTGTTCATCACCAGCTCCCGGAGTTCACTCAGACTCACGTCCATCGAGTCCGTGATCCCATCCAGCCATCTCATCCTCGATCGTCCCCTTCTCCTCCTGCCCCCAATCCCTCCCAGCATCAGAGTGTTTTCCAATGAGTCAACTCTTCCCATGAGGTGGCCAAAGTACTGGAGTTTCAGCTTTAGCATCAGTCCTTCCAAAGAAATCCCAGGGTTGATCTCTTTCAGAATGGACTGGTTGGATCTCCTTGCAGTCCAAGGGACTCTCAGGAGTCTTCTCCAACACCACAGTTCAAAAGCATCGATTCTTTGGCACTCAGCTTTCTTCACACAACTCCTTGAAAAACAAAGCAGGTTAGTCTTCTACAAAATAATGTTTTGCAGCATATGTGTTGCTGCTGTTCAGTCGCTAAGGCAAGTCACACTCTGTACCACCCTAGACTGAAGCATTTCCGGTTCCTCTATCCTTCATTATCTCCTGCAGTTTGCTCATATTTATGTCTATTGACTCAGTGATACTTTGTAAGCATTTCATCCTCTGCCAGCCCCTTCTCCTTTTGCCTTTGATCTTTCCCAGAGTCAGGGTCTTTTCCAATGAGTCTGCTCTTTACTTCAGGTGGCCAAAGTTTGGGAACTTCAACTTCAGCATCAGTCCTTCCAATGAATATTCAGGGTTGATTTCCTGTAGGAGTGATTGGCTTAATCTGCTTTCTGTCCAGAGTATTCTCCAGCACCACAATTCAAAAGCACCAATTCTTCAGTGCTCAGATATCTTTATGGTCCAACTCTCACATCCATACATAATTACAGGAGAAAGTATGAAAGTGAAAGTCTCTCAGTTGTGTCTGACTCTTTGCGACCCCATGGACTCTAGCCCAACAGCTTCCTCCATCCATGGGATTTTTCCAGACAACAATATTGGAGTGGGTTGCCATTTCCTTCTCCAAGGGATCTTCCTGACCCAGGGATCGAACCTGTTTCTCTCTCATTGCAGGCAGGCTCTTTACCATCTGAGTTACCGGGGAAGTCCCACTGGAAAAAGTATAGCTTTGACTACATGGACTTTTGTTGCCAAAGGCCTATACAGTCCATGATTTCCAGGCCAGAATACTAGAGTGTGTAGCCTTTCCCTTCTCCAGGGAAGCTTCCCAATCCAGGGATCAAACTCAGGTCTCCTGCATTGTAGGTGGATTCTTTATCAACTGACCTTCAGAGAAACCCAAATCCCAAGGTAGGTGTGAACAATTAGTGATGTAATAACATTATAAACTCTTGTTATGCTTGAAAAAATAATTTTAAATTTTTGTAAACAAAACTTCATAGTAACAAATACTTTAAAAAGTTGGCTATCAATTTCTTTAGTGAAATATGCTGAGACAATCTTTTTTTTCTTACAAAGTAACTTTCAATTAAACTTTCATCATGTAGATGGCAATTCAACTTTCATCATGTAAGTTGAGGATGTAAGATGCATTTAGAACGAATACCTATGACTCAAATAAATTGTGTCAGACAGTGTTATGAAATTGGCAAGCAATAATTGGCCTTTTTATACTGGCTATAAAATACACAATATTGAAACCCTTACTTCTCCTTGAAATGAGTTTATTTAGATGCCTACTAAGATGATAGCTTACATCAAAATGAGTTATTTATTAAAAGTACAATTTAATACATGATACATATCACTATGAAGTTTCAAAATTTTACTTAACCATGAATATAGATTTGTAATATTTATTATTTAATATGTAATATAAAGTTGAAAAGTGAAAGTGCCAGTCGCTCAGTCCTGTCTGACTCTCTGATTCCCCATGGACTGTACCCTTTTAGGCTCCCCTGTTCATGAGAATACTCCAGGCAGGAATACTAGAGTGGGTTCCCATTCCCTTCTTCAGGGGATCTTCCAGAACCAGGGATTGAACTCAAGTGTTCTGCATTGCAGGCAGATTCTTTACAGTGTTAGTCGCTCAGTGTGTCTGACTCTTTGCAACCCCATGGACTGCAGCATGCCAGCATCCTCTGTCCATGGGATTTTCCAAGCAAGATTACTGGAGTGGGTTGCCATTTCCTTCTCCAGGGGATCTTCCTGACCCAAAGCTTGAAACTTGGTTGCCTACATTGCAGGCTGATTCTTTACCATCTGAGCCACCAGGGGAGCCTCAGATTCTTCATAGTTTAACAGTAATTAACATTTATTGAGAACTTTTATATCAGACATTGTACACAGGTTCTTCCATATGACCTTAAAAGTGACTCTTAGTTACAGTCATATTCTACACTTTACATATGAGACAAATGAAGTTCAAAGTCAAGTCATTCACCCAAGGTCAGTAAGTTGGTACACAACTCTTGAACCTGTGCAGTGTTCCTAAGTCACTATGCTGCTAGGTTTTGTTTTTTTCTGAAACAAAATTACTAGGGAGCCAAACATGGATCAAACCATTTCTGGGGATTAAGCTGACCAGTCAGAATTTGCTGTAATGGGTATCTTTCTGTTGTCTATAATACTAGATTAAGATTGTAAAACACTTTGCCTAACAGAATGTGCAATTAAAAATGGGGAAAAAATGAGAGCAATGACTCACGTAAACCTTCTAAAAATTTAACTAACTAAAAGAAAATCTACAATTTTGTTTAGAATTAGTCTATTTGGATTTTATTCCTTTTGTTTAGATCTGATAGTATCTCACATATCATAAAGCGTTAGTCGTTTAGTCCTGTCTAAGTCTTTGTGGCCCCATGGACTATAGCTCAACAGGCTCCTCTGTCCATAGACTTCTCCAGGCTAGAATAATGGAGTGGGTTGCCATGCCCTTCTCCAGGGGTCTTCCTGACCCAGGGATTAACCCTGGTCTCCTACATTGCAGGTGGTTTCTTTACTAATTGAGCCACCAGGGAAGCCCCACACATGTATCATAAAAGAGAAATTAAATTTAATTCAACAAATAGAGTTTTAATGTACTTATGTGCAACTCAACTGTTAGTCATTTAAGAAAGATAAAAGTAAATGCAATGCTTTCTACTAGTGCTATAGAATAATTATTATCTTCTTAAAGGTGTAGTACGTACTCTAGAGGAAATTATTAGTAATTAGAATTTAAATTACTGTGTCACAGAACACTTGAATCATTAATGGAGGAGATATCATGTCATCCAAGGTCAGTAAGTTGGTCCTCAATTTATGAGGCTGTGCAGTATTGTTCCTCAGTCAATATGCTGCCAGGTTTTGTTTTTCTGAAACAAAAGACTCTATTATTTACCTCCCTCATTTTGCTTATACGAGCATAAAAATAGTTCAGATTTAAGAGTTTTAAGTCTCTGGTACTCTATTGAATTTCTTCTTATATCGTCTTTGTCTTTCTCTTGTAGCTTGTTGTCAACTTTTCTACTTGTTTCCCAATCAGAATTTAAAATTTAAAAAAACATTTTTTTAAAAAATCTGGTGACCAGTTGATCTAATATGTGACCAATGGGTCCAATGTGTATGGGAGAGCTTCAGAGTTCCTGGTGCTGATAGATTAGTGTAGTACGTACTCTAGAGGAAATTATTAGTAATTAGAATTTAAATTACTGTGTCACAGAACACTTGAATCATTAATGGAGGAGATATCATGTCATCCAAGGTCAGTAAGTTGGTCCTCAATTTATGAGGCTGTGCAGTATTGTTCCTCAGTCAATATGCTGCCAGGTTTTGTTTTTCTGAAACAAAAGACTCTATTATTTACCTCCCTCATTTTGCTTATACGAGCATAAAAATAGTTCAGATTTAAGAGTTTTAAGTCTCTGGTACTCTATTGAATTTCTTCTTATATCGTCTTTGTCTTTCTCTTGTAGCTTGTTGTCAACTTTTCTACTTGTTTCCCAATCAGAATTTAAAATTTAAAAAAACATTTTTTTAAAAAATCTGGTGACCAGTTGATCTAATATGTGACCAATGGGTCCAATGTGTATGGGAGAGCTTCAGAGTTCCTGGTGCTGATAGATTCTTTTTTTTTTCCCAGAAACAGTGAGTACAATCATAATAGCTTGGACACACTCTAAAATGTCTCACTGACCACAGAGAACTGGCCCAAATCTACAGGGAGTTATGCTGGCTGACTGTGCTCCACAGGATGATTCTGAGATTCATTCATATTGTAGTCTGTACTGCTAATCCATTATTTTATTATTGAGTAGTATCCTCTTGTGTGGATATAATGTAGTTTACCCATTCACCTATTGATGGACATTTGGATTGTTTTCAGTGTTTGGCTATTTCATATAAAGCTTCTATTAAAAATATTTGCAAGTCTTTGTACAAACAATTGATTTAACTTCTCTTAGAAGTTTCACTTCTTAAGAAACTGACAGATCATTTTCCAAAGTGAATGTAATTTTTTTATTACCAGCAATGTGTGATAGCTTTAGTTATTTCATATCCTTGCAAGCACACGATCAGTCTTTTCAATTTTAGCTATTTTAATAGATTTGTGGTTCAACCACAATTGAGCTTATATTTGCTTTTATTAATGCCGATGATGTGGAGCTTCTTGCATGTGCTTACCTCAGATATTTTAAAATTTGAGGATTTTTATTTCGGTGTATTTCTCATTATAAGTTATTTTTTGTATAAGTAGTGAGATATATAAAGTTTATACTTATCATTATATATTAATATTCAGTGCTCCAGTATCACTTCTAAAAATATTAATCTTTCTCCACTGACTCACTGTTAACTAAGTAAAACTTATTTGTTTTTTCATATTCAAAGTCTAATTCTGGATTTTGTATTCTCTTCCAATAGTTATTTGTCAGTACTTATACAAATGGTGGAGGAGGGCATGGCAACCCACTCCAGTATTCTTGCCTGGAGAGTCTCAGTGGACAGAAGAGCCTGGCAGGCCACAGTCCAAGGGGTCGCAAAGAGTCAGACACAGCTGATCCACTAAGCACAGCACAGTGCCTGCAAGTACTGCTTATCTTGATTATTATAGCTTAGTAATGTCCTTTAAAATTGAGATGTAACTAACATAAAACATTGTGTAAGTTTAAGGTGTATAACTTTTTGATTTAACACATTTGTATATTGCAATATAATGACCACCATAGTGTTAGCTAACACTACTATCATGGAACATAATTATCATTTCTGTTTTGTGATTATAACATTTTCTGTTAATTATGATCACAATGATGTGCTTTCCCAGAATGTATTCATCTTCTAACTGCAAGTTTACACCCTTTGACAAAAAACTTCCCAAATCCCCCACCGCCCCTCCTCCTCTGGTAACCACCGTTCTATGTTTTGTTTCTGCAAGTTTGACTTTTTTAGAGTCTACATATAAGTGATATCATACAGTGCATGTCTTAACATCATGCATTCTCACCACCTCTTTCTAGGTTTATCCTTCCTGCTTATAGCTTGGATTTTGCTCAAAACAGTTAACTTTGGCAAATGAAGGCTCATTTTATTTGCTCCCTATCTCTCATCAATTACGCTTCTTAACCGCCTGATATCCAATGACTTGAAAAGCATGGTCTCGGATATTTTGTCTATTTAGTGGATAAGTTGTTAGGTAAAATTGGTCCCTGTTTGCCCATTTTGTCCAGAGATGGCAAGGTTCATTTTTTGGTCCATATTCAGTTATATTTTAGACNACTTGAAAAGCATGGTCTCGGATATTTTGTCTATTTAGTGGATAAGTTGTTAGGTAAAATTGGTCCCTGTTTGCCCATTTTGTCCAGAGATGGCAAGGTTCATTTTTTGGTCCATATTCAGTTATATTTTAGACTGTTTAAGTACAGATACCTTAAAGATTATATAAGCCCAAACTCTAGATTATTGACCTCAGAAAAGAAACAGTTTAGTAATTAAGGTAATGAGATATAACTAAAATCTCAATATTCAATTGGCTTAAACAAGTGAAGTTTTGCTTCTTATTCATCTAAAATCAGATTGAGGTTAGTGACCCTCAGACTATTTTAGATTATGCAAAATATCACCTTCATACTCCAAGTGGGTTCTATGAGCCAGCAGCAATAGCATCATTTAAGAGCTTGCTAGAAATGAATGATCTCAAGCCCCATCACAAGTATGTTTTATTACAATTTGGCTTGTAACCAGAACCCAGGGAGGCAGTATGAACATTAAGTTTGAGAAGCACTATTTCTCATTAAAGGAACATGACCACCAGAGTAGCTGTATCAGGGTTAATGATTAATTAAGAAAACCCACAAAATACTTTTTAATGATCCATTCTGAAAGTGTCTTCCATTATTCTGACTCTTATCTAGTTTGCCATTACATAATCATAAGACTTCAACCCATATGCAAGGAAGGATGGAGATTAAAAGGACAAATGGATATTTGGTAGTATAATTGGAATTATCATATTTGTCTCATTGGAAAAGACCATGATGCTGGGAAACATTGAGGGCAAATGGAGAAGAGGGTGGCAGAGGATAAGGCAGTTAGAGAACAACACTATTCACGACTCAGTGGACATAGAGAAAACTTTGAGAGATAGTGGAGGACTGAGGAGCCTAGTGGGCTATAGTCCATGGGATCACAAAGAGATAGACATGACTTAGTGACTGAACAGCAGCAGTCACATTTATCTACCTGGTTGATTCTTTTAATGTGGAAGGAGTCTAAAGTGTATGTCATATAGAAATACATGCATTAAAAAAATACTGAGTTATTAAAGCTCAAGTCTACATATCCACAAAAGACATTTTTCTGATTTTTCCTCCTCAGTTGGTAAAGAATCCGCTAGAAATGCAGGAGACCCCGGTTCAATTTCTGGGTTGGGAAGATCTGCTGGAGAAGGGATAGGCTACCTACTCCAGTATTCTTGGGCTTCTCTTGTGGCTCAGCTGGTAAAGAATCTGACTGCAATGTGGGAGACCTGGGTTCAGTCTCTGGGTTGGGAAGATCCCCTGGAGAAGGGAAAGGCTACCCACTCCCGTATTCTGACCTGGAGAATTCCATGGACTGTATAATGCATGGGATCACAAAGAGTTGGACATGACTGAGCGACTTTAACTTTCACTTCCTCTCCTATAATATTGATCATACATAGGTCAGTTAAGAGCTTCATTTATCCTCTATAAAAATTTTTAAAAAGCAAAACATAGTTTTGCAGTCTTATTAAACATTTTCCAGGCTCAAAGTAGTTTAAAAAGAGCCATTGGGAAAACTGAGCATAGAGCTCAACAAAAGAACAATGACAAACTGTCACTATTTGCAACTGATGACTGAAAGAGTAAAATAAGTTAAAACAAACAAAAATAATAAACTCCATGAAGGTTGGTGCTAATTTGTATAAGAACAACAACAACAACAAAATAGGTTTTTGAAATATTTTGCTCCTAAACTAAAAGGATTTGATGTTCAAGATAAAAATTACAAAATTGAAAGATTGAAACATTCTGATTAAACATAGAATTTCTTTGTTAAAAGATTATTACTATTTGTATGCAGTTTTATAAAAGTACTCTAAAAATCAGTGGTATAAATGTTTAGTTTTGAAAAACACATTTACTATTAAAGCCAAAGTTGAATATATATTAATAAAAATCAATTTTCTCAAGTATTGTTCACTTAAAGTAATAATTACAAAGTGAAAATTATTGTGAGTTTGCTTTCCTCTAATAAATTACAGTTTTATAAAAGTACTCTAAAAATCAGTGGTATAAATGTTTAGTTTTGAAAAACACATTTACTATTAAAGCCAAAGTTGAATATATATTAATAAAAATCAATTTTCTCAAGTATTGTTCACTTAAAGTAATAATTACAAAGTGAAAATTATTGTGAGTTTGCTTTCCTCTAATAAATTGAAATAAATAAAATTTTTATGTCTGTCTTTTAATGTAACTGAAAAGTAATCTCCTTTAAAATACTCAATAGAGGTAAAATCAGTGAATCCAAGTTCTAATTTTATATAAATATTGTATTGGTACACAGGATGTTTTACTGACTATTTTCTCAATCGGCAGACAATATTAGTCATGGATGAATTTATAAGTTTCTCTTTATTTTCTTTAATATAAAAAATAGCTCTAAGAATTAATTGAAATGTATGATTTTACAAAACTCTTCCTTAGAGATAAATAATTTAATTTATATTACTTTCTGTTATATCAAGCAGGGATAATGAACTAAAGCAAACAAACAAACAAACAAACAAACAGAAAATAACATTTATTAGTTAATATTCACTTTTGAAAATTATGATAGATATTTATAGTAGAAAATAAGCAAATTTAAAGCTAGTGATTAGTTGTTTGAAATACTTTTCATTTACGAATTTGTTTTCAGATGCTTAGACTTTAAATCTGTTGAGTACACACATTTTATATAATAGTTACTAAAAAACATTATACTTATACAGTTCATTTTACTCATTAACCTCTATTATGTGAGATTCTATTATTAACAATATCATCACTATAATGTTTACTTTAAAGAACAATAGGGTTAGTAAAATTTCTCAACTATCATGTATAATTTTTGTACAAAAATTTTATTCTTAATTTACCATGAATTATGGAAGTACTGTTTTTATCACTTACAGTTACTTATAAAAAGAGTCTCCCAGCCTCATTATTTGCACATGTGGCAGGTAAAAGAATATCTTTATAAAAGAATAGGGAAAATTACTATAAAATCACTAGCATGTAACACTGCAAGCCTGCATGGTAATAAGCCAATTTTTTGTGGAAATGAACTCATTAATGCTAAATTTTTGCTGACTTCCAACTGATCAGAAAACTGCTTTACAAAATTCAAAAAGCACTTCATGAATTGTAGAAGAGATGAGGAGAAAAANGTACAAAAATTTTATTCTTAATTTACCATGAATTATGGAAGTACTGTTTTTATCACTTACAGTTACTTATAAAAAGAGTCTCCCAGCCTCATTATTTGCACATGTGGCAAGTAAAAGAATATCTTTATAAAAGAATAGGGAAAATTACTATAAAATCACTAGCATGTAACACTGCAAGCCTGCATGGTAATAAGCCAATTTTTTTGTGGAAATGAACTCATTAATGCTAAATTTTTGCTGACTTCCAACTGATCAGAAAACTGCCTTACAAAATTCAAAAAGCACTTCATGAATTGTAGAAGAGATGAGGAGAAAAAAATGAACCAACCATAACCAAGCATATTTCACTCATTTGGCTTCCAGCTAACTCCCCTTATAATCTATAGCTGTGATCTGGGGGGCGGGGGGGAATGAATAAAATTGTTGAGAGTGACAGAAGGGTTCCATCTGAATGACACGAAAATCTTGTTGATGAGCAGTGCCAAGTAGTTTAGACATGAAGTGCAGCTGGGATTTGATTGTTTATTATATTTTATTTTATCTCTCCTTGCACTTGAAAATATTCTACACATTATTTATAAATATGTCAACTTGCTATAAGTGGGTTTTACACAATGGAAGGGGAAAAGTGAGAAACAAAATAGGATGTGAAATAGATAAGTATACAAGAGACAGAAGGCTAGGGAAAAAATGTTTCTCATGTTTGATTAGAGTACTTATCTAAAAAGACTTCTAAAAATACTTGGTAACTGATAATTTTTATAAGCATCCATAGTCTTATGAGCAGAAAAAGAATTTATTTAAATAAAGGTTCTTGTCAAAGTGGCTTATTTCTATGGCAATGATTATTTTTATTTAAATGTCCCTAGACCTCTATGGTTCATTTTAAAAGCACATGAAAAGTCAATACACATTGAGATGCAGATCTTAAATACACAACACAGTAATAATCAAAGCTATAAAAACTCAATTTTTATTTTTCAGCTTATCTGGAAAATGTGATGGCAAATCATTCATCTGCTATAACTATTCACAATGAATTTCCTGAAAAAAAGTAAATTCAAACAAGCTTAACTGTATCCTTTTATTTTGGCTCAAGTTATGACTGATTGAAAACTGAGAGAAGCAAAATGACTTCCAAACTGAAGATATTCTGAGTTAAGGGGCTGATATTGTTTTTACTTATTGTTTATATTATATCCATATCAAAGATATACACTACAGTTAAAAAATAGGATGGCAAAAACAAAAAGCAATTATTTAAGCAAAGGAAGTGCCAAATTTCAAGTAATAAATTATGATTGTAAGGCAACAATTATACAATAGAAGAACTGTTACAATTAAACTATGACCTACAACAAGAAGCTATCTAAATTACTCAGTTCAGTTCAGTTGCTCAGTCGTGTCCGACTCTTTGTGACCCCATTAACTGCAGCACGCCAGGCTTCCCTGTCCATCACCAACTCCCTGAGTTTACCCAAACTCATGTCCATCGAGTCAGCGATGTTATCCAGCCATCTCATCCTCTGTCGTCCCCTTCTCCTCCTGCCTCCAATCCTTCCCAGTATCAGAGTCTTTTCCAATGAGTCAACTCTTTGCATGAGGTGGCCAAAATATTGGAGTTTCAGCTTTAGCATCAGTCCTTCCAAAGAACACCCAGGACTGATCTCCTTTAGAATGGACTGGTTGGATCTCCTTGCAGTCCAAGGGACTCTCAGGAGTCTTCTCCTACGGGAGCCCAAACATGAACCAAACCATTTCTGGGGATTAAGCTGACCAGCCAGAATTTGTTGCAATGGGTATCTTTCTATTGTCTACAATAGTAATTAAGAGTGTAAAACACTGTGCCTACCAGAATGTACAATTAAATTTGGAAACAAAAATGACTCATGTAAACCTTCTAAAAATTTAACTAACTAAAAGAAAATCTACAGTTTTGTTTAGAATTAGTCTATTTGGATACTAGTTTATTCCTTTTACTTATATCTGATAATATCTCATGTATCATAAAGTGTTAGTCACTCAGTCCTGTCTAAGTCTTTGTGACCCCATGGACTATAGCCCAACAGGCTCCACTGTCCATGGACTTCTCCAGGCAAGAACACTGGAGTGGGTTGCCATGACCTTCTCCAGGGGTTTTCCTGACCCAGGGATTGAACACTGGTCTCCTGCATTGCAGGTGATTTCTTTACTGATTGAGCCACCAGGGAAGCCCCGCACATGTATCATAAAAGATAAATTAAATTTAATTCAACAAATAGAATTTTAATATAGTTATGTGCAACTCAACTGTTAGTCATTTAAGAAAGATAAAAGTAAATGAATGCAATGCTTTCTACTGGTGCTATGGAATAATTATTATCTTCTTAAAGGTGTAGTATGTACTCCAGAGGAAATTATTAGTAATTAGAATTTAAATTACTGTGTCACAGAAAACTTGAGTCATTAATTTTAGTGGTGGCACAAGGGGGTTTTAATGGAGGAGATGGCATGTCATCTGACTATAATAACAATTGGTCAATCAATTACAATGGTGTGGGAAAATAAAATATATAATGTTTTAAGAAAATATTTTTTCAGATTATAGTATTTAATGGACATCATATATGTTGTTGTTTAATTACTAAATCATATCAGACCCTTTGGGAATCCATGGATTATAGCCCACGAAGCTCCTCTGTCCATGGAATTCTCCTGGCAAGAATATTGGAATGGGTTGTCATTCCCTTCTCTAGGGGATCTTCTGACCCAGGGATCAAACTCAGGTCTCCTGCACTTCAAGCATAATTTTTTATCATCTGAGCCATCAGGGAAACCTGTCATATATGTATATATGTGTGTGTCTATGTGTGTGTGTGTGTGTATATATATATGTACATATATATTTATTAATATGATTTTGAAGGACTTGTATGTCATACAATACAGTTAAAATTTTATCTTATTTTACTGGCAATTGATAGGATCAAATGGTCAAATGTAATTTTAGGCGATTCATTCCCTCGTCATCTGTTTGTCAATGATTCTCCTTTAACAATTGGAAGAATTTATCAATGGAGATAGTTGGGCCTGGTACTTCCTTTCTACTGAGTTTCTGTTTGGTAATTAAATATCTTTACTTAATATAAGTACATATTAAAATTTTATATTTCTCCTTAAATCATTTTAGAAAAGTTGTATCTTTCTAGAAAAATTTCATTATAACTGAGTTATATATTTTTGATACATATTTCTCATATTTTTAAAGTGGGTAGTAATAGACCTGTCTCTCTCCTGATTTTAATAATTTCAGTCTTCCCTTAATTTTAATTTTGCTTGCTCTGGTTAGGTTTTTTATTTTTTTTTATAATTTTTTATGTTGGAAGGTTAGGTTATTGATTCATTTCCTCTTTTTTAACATATTCATATATAGTTATTAATTTCACTCTAAGCATTTCTGTAAGTTCACATATATTATGGTTGTGTTTTGTTTGCATTCAACTCAAACCCATTTCTAATTTCCCTTGTGATTTCTTCTTTTATCCATTGATTATTTAGTAGTGTCTTGCTCAATTTCCATGTATTTGTAGAGTACAAATTTCCATCTGTTTTTGATTCCTAATTTTATTCCATGTGGTAAGAGAACATATCTTATATGATTTTTATCTTTTTAAATGGACTGAGGCTTTGTTATAATCTAATATATGGTTTTTCATGAAAACCATTCCATATGCATTTTAGAAGAATGTGTAATAGGCCATTGAGAAGGGACTCAGCCATACATACACATGTATCCACTATCCTTCAAACTGCTTTTTTTTTTTT
>SJYX01022901.1:6556-41102 GCA_006410675.1 Oreotragus oreotragus
TCGATGGACGTGTCTGAGTGAACTCCGGGAGTTGGTGATGGACAGGGAGGCCTGCTGCTGCTAAGTCACTTCAGTTGTGTCCGACTCTGTGTGATCCCATAGACAGTAGCCCACCAGGCTCCCCTGCCCCTGGGATTCTCCAGGCAAGAACACTGGAGTGGGTTGCCATTTCCTTCTCCAATGCATGAAAGTGAAAAGTGAAGTCGCTCAGTCGCTCAGTCGTGTCCGACTCTTAGTGACCCCATGGACTGCAGCCCACCAGGCTCCTCCATCCATGGGACTTTCCAGGCCAGAGTACTGGAGTGGGGTGCCATTGCCTTCTCCAACAGGGAGGCCTGGCATGCTGCGATTCATGGGGTCGCAGAGAGTCGGACATGACTGAGCGACTGAAATGAACTGAACTGAGTGTTATTGTAATGATAACCATGGGTTTTCTTCTGGGGACTGTTAATGCTCCCTATTCCCAAAGGGGGGAGCTGTTAACCCTGAGCTGCATCAGCAGAGCCATGGAAGAGAAGCCTTATTATTAATCTCTGGTCTTTTTGTTTACATTCTGTTGTCATCCTAGGATTTGAAGCATTTCAAGTGTTATGAAGCACATTTTGCATGGGGGTAATTACCCTGTTTCTAATGTGGGTGGGAATTGAGGTGTTTTAATTACTGGTGTGCCAGGAACCCTTTCAGTGAGGTGAAGTGTGATTTTTTTTTAAGGTCTTCATCTGCTTGGTCATAGGGACATTTGTAATGCTCAGGCATAATATCTGCTGATGTGTACACTTTCATTAAGCAATCAGGATCGAGTGTCCAGACTCTCAGGGGTTGGGTTCCGTCTGTGAGGAGCAGGAGCTTCTCACTGCGTCTCTGCTGTTTGTCCCCACCCCCCAGCCCACCTTTACTCAGATCCTGGGTTCATCTAAGACAGAGCTAGAGGCGCTACCATCTTTTGAGGCCTTGATTTTTGTGGAATCCCTCTGCTGCATTTTCCTCCTTTTTGCCTTGTGAATGCATCTGGCTAAATCTCTGTGTCAGAAAATAAATTTTTCATGTGGCAATGACTGTTGTGGGGGCCATTAAAGGTCATGAATAATGGAAATGAAACAGTTGAAGTTAGTGCCTTGGGAATCAGAAGAAAGAGTCAAAAGTGTGTGAGAACTTAAAGGGATTGTTGGTTTCATATCTAAGCCTCGTCTTTAAAGACTCCACACACGTCAGGAACAGGGCCCATGCTTGACTTGTTCTGTATTATGTGCCTTGTACTTAGCACTGAACCTGGTGCAGAGTAGAACTTTTGAGTATATTGGATTCATGCTTTCAAACTGTGGTGCTGGAGAAGACTCTTGAGGGTCGCTGGGACTGTAAGGAGATCCAACCAATCAGTCCTAAAGGAATCAATCCTGAATATTCATTGGAAGGACTGATGCTGAAGCTGAAGCTCCAATACTTTGGCCACCTGATGCAAAGAGCTGACTCATTGGAAAAGACCCTGATGCTGGGAAAGATTCAAGGCAGAAGGAGAAGGGGACGACAGAGGATGAGATGGTTGGGTGACATCACCGGCTCAGTGGACATGGGTTTGAGCAAGCTTCGGGAGATGGTGAGGGACAGGGAAGCCTGGCATGCTGCGGTCCATGGGGTCACAAAGAATCGGACATGACTTAGCGACTAAAAACAACAGTGGGAAAACAGAGGCCCGCTGATACTTGTGTAAATTACACTGATGTCTCCAGGCACTGAGCTTGGGACTGAATCTGGATCGCCAGGGCCCAGTGAGAGGTGTGTAAAGAAGCAAATGAAGTAAAACAGGCAGAAATTAAAAAAAAAAAAATCAACATAGGAATATGTTTAGGAATGTGTGAGGAAGTTACAAAATAGAAACTGTGAATCTCACTTGCTGGTGTTTCACGTGGAAGGAGCACAGAGTACATGGATGTGTGCCACTGGGTTCTTCAGTGCTGACTTTCGTTTGTTTTTCAAGAAGCAGAGGTTGAGCAGCTGCGTAATAATCTTGGTACCGTTCGGTCTGTATCTTTTCTTGGTTTTGTTCTTCTATTGCTTAACCTAGGATGACTTTGCAAGCTCAGAGTCTCATTGTTTATTCCCTTTTCCACCCTAGGTTTATGGTTGCTGTGTTGAATTACCATTAATTTCAGAAGTCTTTTCCTTGCTATTAATGCAGATTATATAATTTTAAACCCATTTTCCTTTTTCCGGTTCGTTGTACATCAAGCAGATCAAAAGCTACTATGACAAATCTCTTCATCCCACAGGATTTTGGATGTTAAGCCAGTTCTCCACACCTGCTCTCCTTTGTGCGGGTTCTGTGGACCAGGTACCGTTCCTTCTTGTACTCTCCTGGGCTGCCCCCACTGCAGATGTGCAGAGGTGACCGGGGGCCTCCTGGAGGAACACGGGTGAATGCTCCTTAAGTGCTTGGGTGCGTTTAGGTAGCGTAATGGGTAGATTCTTGTACTCTCACATCCTGGAGCTTGGTAAGGATTCTAGCTCCTGAATCAGGTCAGAGAGGCAACTGGTGGTGGTGGCATTCCTAGACAGGGTTGGGGGGGAGAGAGAGAGAGAGAGAGTGTGAGTGTGTGTGTGCGTGTCTGCGCTTGCATGCAGTGGTGTAGGGGATGCTTGCTGAGCAGGTGGAGAGAGCAGGTTGGCCATCAGCCTCCTCCCTTCCTTCCCTTTTCAGCTCAGGGTCATGATTGACACGTGTGCTGTGTCGTGAGTGGAGGTTTCCTTCTAGGACAGAACCACCCACCTTGCCTTGGTATTGGAAAGCATCTGTTAGTGCTCCACCTTGGTGACAGTCTCTGGGTGACTACAGCGCTGCTGACTGTCAGATGGTAATTGTGGCCCTGACGGCCTGGGGAGAGACCAGTCCAGGCCCCTCACTGTAGGGCTGGAGAGCATATAAGAGGGGACCAGGGTCTGGAGTGCACAGAAAGGCTGTTTTTCGTGGCATATAGGATGCATTTCCTTTAGCTCACTGGAGCATACACTGTGACTTCCAATTATGTAGGCGTCTATAAAAATTAGTTTTGAAAATCCCTAAAGTATGTCCATAGACCTGTTTACCAGTCTATCTGTAATTATTTATTGATCGTGTGCCATGTGATTAGACCTGTCCAGCCCCTGCTCAGATAGAATAGTAAAATTTGGTCCAGGGATTTCAGACTCATTCTGTTTGTGATTTAGGTTTTCAGGGAAAGCCCATTTACCCTGAAATCGAGACAAATAGCCTCTGGGAGTTCTGAGTGGAAATTCATCTGTTTCCTCTGTCATCTTAGAGAAGGCAGCACGCTTGTACATCCAGCCGTGGATTATGCATAATCAGCGGTGATGAATGCAGGAGCATTTTTAATTAGTCTTCATACCCTCTGTCTAATGCAATCAGAAACCCTCGATCAGACTAGAGATTTATAATCATAGGCCCCTCACTGTAGGGCTGGAGAGCATATAAGAGGGGACCAGGGTCTGGAGTGCACAGAAAGGCTGTTTTTCGTGGCATATAGGATGCATTTCCTTTAGCTCACTGGAGCATACACTGTGACTTCCAATTATGTAGGCGTCTATAAAAATTAGTTTTGAAAATCCCTAAAGTATGTCCATAGACCTGTTTACCAGTCTATCTGTAATTATTTATTGATCGTGTGCCATGTGATTAGACCTGTCCAGCCCCTGCTCAGATAGAATAGTAAAATTTGGTCCAGGGATTTCAGACTCATTCTGTTTGTGATTTAGGTTTTCAGGGAAAGCCCATTTACCCTGAAATCGAGACAAATAGCCTCTGGGAGTTCTGAGTGGAAATTCATCTGTTTCCTCTGTCATCTTAGAGAAGGCAGCACGCTTGTACATCCAGCCGTGGATTATGCATAATCAGCGGTGATGAATGCAGGAGCATTTTTAATTAGTCTTCATACCCTCTGTCTAATGCAATCAGAAACCCTCGATCAGACTAGAGATTTATAATCAATCATCCAGCATTTTCCAAGGTGGGTATAAACCTATTCGCTTTTAGCCTGTAACTTAAAATACCTGCTTTAGAGAATTATTATTTAACCGGGCAGATATATGTAAGCTGAGTATATTTTGAGCATGTAGACTTAAATCTCAAATTGCTGATTGCTCTGATTAAGGGTAACTGTGAATTAAGGTGTCTCTAACCTTCACTGGAGAAAACCTGCCAACAGACAAAATAGTTTCAGAGAAAAATATCAGGTTGGCATCCAGGAGGCCTGAGTTCTAAGTCTAGCTTTGCGAACCTCAGTTTCTTATTTATAAAAACAAGGATGAAAATGGTTGGAATTTAAACCTTCATTATGTTGAGTTGAGTTGAGTTCAGTCGCTCAGTCGTGTCCGACTCTTTGTGACCCCGTGAATTGCAGCACGCCAGGCCTCCCTGTCCATCACCAACTCCCGGAGTTCACTCAAACTCATGTCCATTGAGTTGGTGATGCCATCCAGCCGTCTCATCCTCTGTCGTCCCCTTCTCCTCCTGCCCCCAATCTCTCCCAGCATCAGAGTTGAGTTACTTATGATAGAATCGTAATAGTAAACATATTTGGAGCATTCAATATGTGATGGGCACTGGGCTACAGTCTTGTGCCTTAAGCAGGTACATGAAGTCTCCATGATCTCATTTATTCCCATGTTATCCCTTGAGGTAGTTAGTATGAAATGACCACCTCTGTCTTAGTCTGTGAATTCCTGGTGGGGAGGCTGATCTCTGTAGGAAATAGATTTGGGAATTTCAGATAAGAATTCACAATGGTAAATAAAGATCGTTGAATTGAATACAGAGCCCTACAAAAATGATCTTACATTTGCCTTAGTGGGTCTAACAAAATTCTTCAATTAAAGTGAAATTGACAAAGTAAAATTTCTAGTTTAACTGACAGTCAGGTAATTCCTCTGTTTTGATCTTCTGTTAAAATGATATTCTTCCCCCAAAGTGAAAGTCTCAGTTCATTTCAGTTCAGTTCATTCGCTCAGTCGTGTCCGACTCTCTGCGACTCCATGAATTGCAGCACGCCAGGCCTCCCTGTCCATCACCACCTCCTGGAGTTCACTCAGACTCACGTCCATCGAGTCCGTGATGCCATCCAGCCATCTCATCCTCGGTCGTCCCCTTCTCCTCCTGCCCCCAATCCCTCCCAGCATCAGGGTCTTTTCCAGTGAGTCAGCTCTTTGGATGAGGTGGCCAAAGTACTGGAGTTTCAGCTTTAGCATCATTCCTACCAAAGAACACCCAGGGCTGATCTCCTTCAGAATGGACTAGTTGGATCTCCTTGCATTCCAAGGGATCTTCACCCAAGGTGAAAGTCTAGAGGAGTCCAAAAACGAGTGGATCTTCCTTGCTGGGCCACAGCATTAGAGAGCGCGTGCATGCGTGCTCCGTCACGGTGGCTCCTCATGTCTCCTTGGACTGTGCTGCCCCAGACTCCCATGTCCATGCGATTTTTCAGGCAAGAGTACTGGGATGGGTTGCCATTTCCTCCTCCAGGGGATCTTCCGGAACCAGGAATGGGATCTGTGTCTCTTCTGTCTCCTGCATTGGCCACTGCACCACCTGGGAAGCCCCATTAGTGAACACGTGAACTAGCAAGTACGCATATAAATATATTAGTTTAAAGTAGTATATCTAGGGCTTAAAGTGGTTCGTTTTGTCTGGTTGAGTGATACATTTTTTTACACATCTGTATTTAAAATATTTTTCTGAAGGAACCTGTATTATTTTATTATAAGAAAAAGAAATGAGCAAAAGGAAACAGTACAGACTTCTTGAAATAGAATCAAAGGGCTCGAAACTGCTTCCAAATCTGAATGTTTGAGGAAATGTATTGTTACAAACAAACACAATTTTTATCCTGAGGTGATCCAGTTTGGTTAACTTGCCTTTATTCACACTGATAATTGAAGAGATCTTTGAGTTCTTTGAATCAGGATTTAGAAAAATTTCACTCCGATTATACCTTATTAGAAATCAAAAGAAACAAAAAAACAAAAACCAAAAAAAGCACTCTGGGAACCAGAGTGAAATACCAGTGAAACTTGTTAATTGTAGAATTTTAGAATACATAAAGGTTCAGTTCAGTTCAGTCACTCAGTCGTGTCCGACTCTTTGTGAGCCCGTGAACTGCAGCACACCAGGCCTCCCTGTCCATCACCAACTCCCGGAGTCCACCCAAACCCATGTCCATTGAGTCGGTAATGCCATCCAACCATCTCATCCTCTATTGTCCCCTTCTCCTCCTACCCTCAATCTTTCCCACCATCTGAGTCTTTTCCAATGAGTCAACTCTTCACATGAGGTGGCCAAAGTATTGGAGTTTCAGCTTCAACATCAGTCCTTCCAATGAACACCCAGGACTGCTCTCCTTTAGGATGGACTGGTTGGATCTCCTTGCAGTCCAAGGGACTCTCAGGAGTCTTCTCCAACACCACAGTTCAAAAGCATCAATTCTTGGGTGCTCAGCTTTCTTTACAGTTCAACTCTCACATCCATACATGACCACCAGAAAAACCATAGCCTTGACTAGACAGACTTTTGTTCGCAAAGTAATGTCTCTGCTTTTTAATAGGCTGTCTAGGCTAGTCATAACTTTCCTTCCAAGGAATAAGCATCTTTTAATTTCATGGCTGGAATCACCATCTGCAGCAATCTTGGAGCACAGAAAAATAAAGTCAGCCACTGTTTCCACTGTTTCCCCATCTATTTGCCATGAAGTGATGGGACCGGATGTCATGATCTTAGTTTTCTTTTCTTTTTTTCTGGAAATAAATTTTAATAAGTAGAAATACATATATATCATGTACTTGGAAAGGAAGATTCAACATCATAAGACATTAATACCATTCATGTTGATATGTAAATTTAATATTACCCAGTAAAAGTATTAAAGGATTTTTATTTTATGTTGTTCTTTTTTTAATTAAAAATTTTTTTAATATAAATTTATTTATTTTAAATGGAGGCTAATTGCTTTACAATATTGTGTTGGTTTTGCCATACATCAACATGAATCCCCCATGGGTGTACATGTGTTCCCCATCCTGACACCCCCTCCCCTCTCCCTCCCCGTACCGTCCCTATGGGTCATCCCAGTGCACCAGCCCCAAGGATCCTGTATCATGCATCGAACCTGGACAGGCGATTCGTTTCATATGTGATATTATACATTTTTCAATGCCTTTCTCTCAAATCATCCCACCCTCTCCCTCTCCCACAGAGTCCAAAAGACTGTTCTATACATCTGTGTCTCTTTTGCTGTCTCTCATGCAGGGTTATGGTTACANTGGGTCATCCCAGTGCACCAGCCCCAAGGATCCTGTATCATGCATCGAACCTGGACAGGCGATTCGTTTCATATGTGATATTATACATTTTTCAATGCCTTTCTCTCAAATCATCCCACCCTCTCCCTCTCCCACAGAGTCCAAAAGACTGTTCTATACATCTGTGTCTCTTTTGCTGTCTCTCATGCAGGGTTATGGTTACATGATCTTGGTTTTCTGAATGTTGAGCTTTAAGCCAACTTTTTCACTCTCCTCTTTCACTTTCATCAAGAGGCTCTTTAGTTCTTCTTCACTTTCTGCCATAAGGATGGTGTCATCTGCATATCTGAGGTTATTGATATTTCTCCCGGAAATCTTGATTCCAGCTTGTGCTTCCTCCAGCCCAGTGTTTCTCATGATGTACTCTACATTTAAGTTAAATAAGGAGGGTGACAATATACAGCCTTGACCTACTCGTTTTCCTATTTGGAACCAGTCTGTTGTTCCATGTCCAGTTCTAACTGTTGCTTCCTGACCTGCATATAGGTTTCTCAAGAGGCAGGTCAGGTGCTCTGGTATTCCCATCTCTTTCAGAATTTTCCACAGTTTATTGTGATCCACACATCAAAGGCTTTGGCATAGTCAATAAAGCAGAAATAGATGTTTTTCTGGAACTCTCTTGCTTTTTCCATGATACAGCGGATGTTGGCAATTTGATCTCTGGTTCCTCTGCCTTTTCTAAAACCAGCTTGAACATCAGGGAGTTCACGGTTCACGTACTGCTGAAGCCTAGCTTGGAGAATTTTGAGCATTACTTTACTAGCGTGTGAGATGAGTGCAATTGTGTGGTAGTTTGAGCATTCTTTGGCATTGCCTTTCTTAAACAAATAAAATTAAATAAAACATACACATACAATCCCACTTGCCAGAAATAACCACTGTTGACATTTTAGGTTCTGTCCTTGCAGAATTTATATATACACATATGTGCGTACATATGTGCGTGTGTGTGTATTTGTAATCACCCACAGAGATATATGTATCGGGCTTTGTCACCTGCTTCCTTGCAGTAGAGGGCAGGCCTACAGACCGTATAGTTTAACGAATGCAGGGACCGTGCCACTGGGCACGTCTCCTTTCCCAGTGCAACAGCAGTGCCTGATGCAGAGCAGGAGTTGAATAAATATTCACAGAGCATCAACATCTATCTTGCCTGTCTTTCCAGGTCAGCTGTTTTACTCCCAAGGATTATTTTGTTGACTTGGTATGGACATACCACATTTACTTGTTTCTAGTCTTTAACTATTAAAATGCCTTGCTGAAATGAAGTGTTCTTGTAGTCAAATGTTGATGTGTCATAAATTATTCCTTACAGTTAATAACCTAAAAACTGAATTATTGGATCAAAGGGTCTGTGTGTGTTTCTCACTTTTGATAGCATTTCCCAGTGTCCTCCAGAGAGGTGGTGCCGTTTTGCATTCTTAGTGGAAAAATTCAGTGCCTGATTTCACCTAACACTTGGGAGCCTTTTTTTGTTTAATTGAAAATTTTATTGAGAGCATTGTAAATTCTTATGCTGTTGGAAGAAATAATAGAGTCATTCCTTGTACACTTTATCCACTTTGCCCTATTGGAAACATTCTTGCAAAAGTGTACTATAGCATCATAAGCAGAATGTTAACATTGACAGAATCCTCAGATCCTCCCTGGTTTACTTGTACTCATTTGTCTGTCCCGGTATTACTGTATTGAGTTTTGTTCAGGTTTACCACCGGTATGGCCTTGTGGGCCCACCACCACAGTCAAGACACTGACAGTCCCAGTACCACAAGGCTTCCTTCTAGTGCCCTTTTATGACCATGCCACCTCCTGTTGCCCTCCCAGGCCCTGTCTTCCCATACCTAACTGCTGGCAACTGATTAATCTTCCATTCATAAATATTGTAATTTTATTGTCACCATCAAGGGCTTAATTTCAAAATACACAAACAGTTCATAAAACTAAATAACAAAAACACAACCCAATCAAAAAATGGGCAGAAGACCTGAATAAATATTTTTCCGAAGAAGATATACAGATGTCCAGCAGGCACATGAAAAGCTGTTCAGTGTCTCTAATTATTAGAGAAATGCAAATCAAAAGCACAATGAGGTACCACCTCACTCCAGTCAAAATGGCCATCTTCAAAAAGTCTACAAATAACAAATGCTGAAGAGGGTGAGGAGAAAAGAGTGTGGCACACTGTTGTGGGAATGTAAGTTGGTGTAGTCACTATGGAAAACAGTATGGAGGTTTCTCAAAAAACTAAAATCAGAGTTGCCATATGATCCAACAGTCCTACTCCTGGGCATATATCTGGAGTAAAATATAATTCAAAAAGATACATGGACCCCAGGGTTCATTGCAGTGCTATTCACAATAGCCAAGACAGGGAAGCAACCTAAATGTCCATCAGCAGTTGAATGGATAAAGATGTGGTACATATCTTAATGGAATACTACTTGCCATAAAAAGAATGAAATAATGCCATTTACAGTGACATGGAAATGCAGTGAAAATTCTTAGAGATGGGAATACCAGACTACCTGACCTGCCTCCTGAGAAATTTCTATGCAGGTCAAGAAGCAACAGTTAGAACCAGACATGAAAGAACGGACTGGTTCATATTTGGAAAAGGAGTACGTCAAGGCTGAATATCGTCACCCTGCTTATTTAACTTATATGCAGAGTACGTCTTGGCAAATGCTGGGCTGAATGAAGCACAAGCTGGAATCAAGATTGCTGGGAAAAATATCAGTAACCTCAGATATGCAGATGACACCACCCTTATGGCAGAAAGTGAAGAGGAACTAAAAAGCCTCTTGATGAAAGGGAAAGAGGAGAGTGAAAAAGTTGGCTTAAAGCTCAACATTCAGAAAACTAATATCATGGCATCTGGTCCCATCACTTTATGGCGACTAGATGCGGAAACAATGGAAACAGTGAGAGACTTTATTTTCTTTGGCTTCAAAATCACTGCAGATGGTGACTGCAGCCATGAAATTAAAAGACGCTTGCTCCTTGAAAGAAAAACTATGACAAACCTTGACAGTGTATTAAAAAGCAGAGACATTACTTTGTCAACAAAGGTCCACCTAGCCAAAGCTATGGTTTTTCCAGTAGTCATTTATGGATGTGAGAGTTTGACTGTGAAGATGGCTGAGCACCGAAGAATTGATGCTTTTGAACTGTGGTGTTGGAGAAGACTCTTGAGAGTCCCTTGGACTGCAAGGAGATCCAACCAATCCATTCTGAAGGAGATCAGCCCTGGGATTTCTTTGGAAGGAATGATGCTAAAGCTGAAACTCCAGTACTTTGGCCACCTTATGCGAAGAGTTGACTCATTGGAAAAGACTCTGATGCTGGAAGGGATTGAGGGCAGGAGGAGAAGGGGACGACAGAGGATGAGATGACTGGATGCCATCACCGACTTGATGGAGATGAGTTTGGGTGGACTCCGGGAGATGATGATGGACAGGGAGGCCTGGCGTGCTGTGATTCATGGGGTCGCAGAGAATCGGACACGACTGCGCGACTGAACTGAACTGAACTGAACTGAATACTCTGGTGTGGATGGACCACAGCTTGTTTAACCATTTGCCTATTGAAGGAAATATGGGCCGATTCGAGTTTTTGGCTTTTACAGATAAAGCTGCTGTGAGCATTTGCGTATGAGTTTTTGTGTGAAGGTAAGTTTCATTTCTCTGAGACCAGTCCCTAATAGGTCACTTGCTGGATTGTGTGGCCATTCAGTGTGTAGTCTTTAAAGAACCTGCCCAGCTGTTCTCCATAGAGGCAGTACCATTTTACCTTCTCACGGCAGTGGATGCGTGAGCCAGTTTCTCTCTGTGTTCCGTCAACATGTAGCCTTGTTGCTGTTTTAGTTTAGTTTATTCTGATAGGTGTGTGGTGATGTGTCGCTGTGGCTTTCATTTATACTTCTCTAATGACTAACGATGTTGAACATCTTTCCGTGTGCTTGCTTGCCTTTTGTGTTTCCTTTTGGGTGAAACCCCTGCTTGTGTCTTTTACCATTTTCTAACTGAATTATTTGGTTTTGTTACTGTTGAGCTCCTGCGTGTTAGGGCTTCCCTTGTGGCTCAACTGGGAAAGAATCTGCCTGCGCTGTGGGAGACCTGGGTTCCATCCCTGGGTTGGAAGATCCCCTGGAGAAGGGAAAGGCTACCCGCTCCAGTATTCTGGCCTGGAGAATTCCATGGACTGTGTANGCGTGTTAGGGCTTCCCTTGTGGCTCAACTGGGAAAGAATCTGCCTGCGCTGTGGGAGACCTGGGTTCCATCCCTGGGTTGGAAGATCCCCTGGAGAAGGGAAAGGCTACCCGCTCCAGTATTCTGGCCTGGAGAATTCCATGGACTGTGTAGTCCATGCGATTGCAAAGAGTCGGACTCGACTGAGCAACTTTCACTTTCCCTGTAATAGTCTAGATCAGATGCGTAGTTTGCAGATACTAAGGAGGCAGTCTTTAATTTGTCTTTTCATCTTCTTATGTAGTCCTCTACAGAGCAAAAGTTTTAAAAATGTTGATGAGGTTCAGTTTGTCTGTTTTTCCTTGTATGGACTGTGCCTTTGGCATCAAGTCTCAGGTCCCTTTTGCCTCGCTGCCATGGACGTATTCTTCAGAGACCTTCTCATCCTGATTCTTCCCCGTACTAGCTGAGTAAGCAGACACGTGTTTCTTAATCCCTCTCTTCTTCAGTTTTCTCATTCATGAAATGGAGATAAGAATAGTATGTACCTCATATGGCTGTTTCCAGGATTAAGATGTTATATGTAAGGTGCTTGGAGTAGGGCCTGGTTGGTGTTAACATTCTTTTTTTTTTTTTTTTTTCTTATTAGAACTGATTCAAATGTATTCTTTTTAATGGCTGAGTAATACTCCATTGTGTATATGTACCACAGCTTTCTTATCCATTCATCCGCTGATGGACATCTAGGTTGTTTCCATGTCCTGGCTATTATAAACAGTGCTGCGATGAACATTGGGGTACATGTGTCTCTTTCTATTCTGGTTTCCTCGGTGTGTATGCCCAGCAGTGGGATTGCTGGGTCATAAGGCAGTTCTATTTGCAATTTCTTAAGGAATCTCCACACTGTTCTCCATAGTGGCTGTACTAGTTTGCATTCCCAACAGTGTAAGAGGGTTCCCTTTTCTCCACACCCTCTCCAGCATTTATTGCTTGCAGACTTTTGGATCGCAGCCATTCTGACTGGTGTGAAGTGGTATCTCATTGTGGTCTTGATTTGCATTTCTCTGATAATGAGTGATGTTGAGCATCTTTTCATGTGTTTGTTAGCCATCCGTATGTCTTCTTTGGAGAAATGTCTATTTAGTTCTTCTTATTATCACACCTCTTGCGGTGGATCACCTTGGGTGCTTGCTGGGGTTAGGGCTCTCTGAGTCTGCAGGTCAGCATGAGTCCCACCTGGCTCTTAAGGACATTTCTGTTTCCTGTGGGAAGTGAACTCGCTGGTCTTTCTTCGGTAGTGTGGTTGGGTACTTCTGCCAAAGCCTTTTCTCTAAGATGCGTTTTCTTCCTCTGAGAGCACGCCGAGTGTCACCAGAGACTAACCACAGTTTCTGTAGAGTCGAGTTTTGGTGGAACTCTATAGGCAACTTGATTCCGTGGCACCACAGGGTCAGGCAGGTGTGAGAGCACAGGGAAGTTGGGGGTCTATGGTAAACTGGGGACCTAAAGGTCGCTGAATGAAAACAGTAGGAAGAAGAAGAGTCAGTCTGTGGACGGGGTTCAGCATTCTGCAGCTTGGTCTCTCGGGAACAATGTTTCCTGTGGCGGTGGGGGCGGCGTGAGAGACTTTGTTTGCTAATGTGTGTGTCAGTTTTCTTGTAAATGGGCTGCTCAAGGCCTGCCGGTTTTCTACCAGCTTGTCTATTACGGATTATCATCCAGTGTAAATACTGGAAATTAAACTTGGGAGATAACCTCAGGCTATAGAGACAGCTGGATGTACTTCTTTCTCACAAAGGATGACGCTATAGGATTTTTCCCATAAGGGATGTCGCAGAAAGCGCAGAAGTTCTTCCCGGGGAGACTTCACTGACATTTCCTCTAAACAAGACATAATGTTGCCTGGAGATACCGTTGTAAGGTGGAAGCCAGCTCTTGACAACACAGCTGGCTTCTTACTGTAATACAACGGGCGTTCTCTCCAGCAGTCAGAGGGGAGCTGTGGCTCGTTGGTTCTTTCCCCTCTCTCTGATTTCTGCCTGCACCCTGCTGAATGCTCTGTCTGGCTGGCTAATTCCAGGATGTTTGGAGGGCCAGACTTCGCCCACTGCTTAGTGTGTGCACCGTTACAGTAATTACGTACTTTTATCAAGTAACATATCGTCTGATGAAAATGTGCCTGTGCAAAGAAAGCTGCTTGTTTCCACCAAGTTGAATTCTTTGCAAAGACTACATAAAAGCAAGTTGTTACCAGACATCGCTGTCAAATTACACGTGGAAGAGGTAACTAGAAGATTGGGAAGATGTTTAAAATAGGGAATGATTCTACACGAAGATTGATTCACACTGAGATTCTTCTCAGCTTCAAGTAGACAAACTGGAAATTGTATATTATACATCATGAGTGGTTTGAGCAGGAAAGGCAGCTCTGAGCTCAAGTCAGTAGACTTGTACTTGAAGAAGTAGCTTTGGCCTATGTGGAAATGTTGGCAAATGAATTTGCTTTTTTATGGTTCATGATGAAATAAGGTACTTAAAATGTGTGTAGCTGTCATTTTTAGTGATTCCCTGCCTTCAGTGACATTTTCTATTAATCTACCAACCACTGCCTCGTTGCAACCAGGATTTCTGCAGTCACTGGTCCCACAGGGCTATATTCTGACTACTGAGTAGCTGATAACGACTGGGACTAGTCTATAGTCAAGGAGGAGGGGCGGGTTCTCTTTTCAGAGAAAACAGTGCTCCGAAAGCAACGTATTTACAAAATACTTAAAAAAAATTCTTACTGAAATTTAAAGTTTGACTCTTTTTTATTTTATACTGTAGCTCTGTCTAGCTTTCATTTTTAGAATGTGAAGTGAAGTCGCTCAGTCGTGTCCGACTCTGCGGCCCCATAGACTGTAGCCTACAAGGCTCCTCTGTCCATTGGATTTTCCAGGCAATAGTACTGGAGTGGATTGCCATTTCCTTCTCCATTTTTAGAATACTAATCAGTAATTATACATTTGGTAAAAATCAACATTTTGTTTTCTTTTTCTGTGAAAAAATTCTCATATAAAGGATGCTCATGATTTAATACAAGGTGATACAAAGTGATTCATTTGTCAAGTTCAAGGGTGTTTGAGATACTTTATGGCAGTGAAATTGGGTATAATAAATTATCTTTACTTCAGGCATGAGCTGATTCATTGTTTGCTATAAGATCTTAGTGATAAAAGTAAGAAGTCTACAAAGTAAAGAGTATCCCCCATCTGCCTATGCGGTGACTCAGTTCTGCTCCCCGGTCCCCTCTGGGTGTATCCTCCTGTCCCACGCCAGGCCAGCCGCTCAGCTACTCGAGTCAGCTCACCTGACCCACAGCTCTAGGAGCGTCGCCTGTGGTGGCTTTCTGGGCCAGGGATCCTTCTAAGCAGTGCTTTTGAGGGAAAAGGGGCAACACAAGTTGGATAAACAACTACTTAAATTTTTCCTCATACAGACTGACTTTGGTCTGAATCCATGAGAGAGACTATTGCACATCACCCTTCTTGAAGAAGAAGATTATTTGCTTTTTGGATATCTACATAGCCCCTAATGGGAACCAGTGAGGCAGCTGCCCTGGTGATCTGCAGACCATTCGACGAAGCGAGTGTTGTCATCTTTCTTTTCTCTAGGTTGTTCCTCTCTAACTTCTAAGGGTTTTTTAGGTCACCAAACTGGTATTTAGACTCTTTCTTGCCTTAGCAGCAAAAGACTGGACAGGGATAATCACATATTAACCTGCACATGGTGCAGGCTCAAGAATATTTGTTGAATGGATGGATGACTTTGCTGGTCTCAACAAACATGACTTGTCTGGTCTTGCTAATCACCCCAAGTGAAGACGGGCATTGTCAGTCCGGCTGTTACAGCATTAAGCTGAGAGTGGGAATGTTAACGCAGGCATAATGTGGTCTGGTTGCCCAGCCTGAGCTGGTAATTGGACTTTCGCCACAGTGCATACATTTTTGCAGTCCTCTATGATCCTTCCTCTTTTCCACCACGAGAGCTCATTCTTTTGAGGCTCATGTCTGTGTCATCACCATCCAATAACATTCATTAAGCTCCTCCACGCTGAGTACTGCCGGGTTCATCCCTGTTAATGAGCATGAGCGTTTAAGTTGAAGGATAGGATTTTATGCGACACGGCTTTGCCCTGGGAGGGCTAATCTGCGAGTACATATGATTTTGGCATGCCGTTTCCTCAGTTCAGCAAGTTAATTGGATTAATCACATATTTTTGTTGACACACTCTGGCTGCCACTTTAAAACAAGGGGGTAAATCAGCTTGTCTTCGTGCTGGGAGATGTTATCAGTCCTGGGCTCCTTGTCAGTATTAGGCATTAGCGGGCTTTATCTTGAGTTTCTAAACAGCCACTTTCGTTACACAAAAGATGTTCACGCTCTGTGCTTTCTTGCCAAGCACTTCTGTCATTTGCTGCAGTGGACCTTTCCAGTCAGCGTCGCTTGTAGAGAGTACAGTGTTGTATGATGCTTTATTTTGTGCTACTGTTGGTTAGGCTTTTTAGAAAAATGCGTTATGAATATGTAATTACCCTAAACATTTTGCGATCAAAATAAAAGGAAACCTTTCTGGTCTGGCCCTCAACAGGTTGTGAGGTCATCGTTTCTCCCTTTGTTTGCTTCCAGTATTCAGTGTTTCTGAGTCCTCTCTTGATTCTCACTTCAGACCATTCTTTCGGCTTCCAGCTCTCCCGTGTCGGCGTGCTGTCCCCTGGCCCAGCCCTCCAGCACCACGCCGCCTGTTCTGTCTGCAGCCTCTCTCCCTGTGTTTGCCAACAGCCTCCTTGTGCCCCATTCTCTGTTTAGCTGCTGCACAAAATGCCTCGCATGCCTCTTCTGTGCTCTAACCAGTTTGCTCTTTTCACAGTTGCCCAGGGCCCTGGGGCTTGACCCCTTGCCTGGCTTCATTATGGGGTTCCCCACCCGCTTTCAGGGGCCGTTCCTGTGCTTTGGGGGGCTTCCCTGGTGGCTCAGCTGGTAAAGAATCCACCTGCAATGCAGGAGACCTCGGTTTGATTCATGGGTAGGGAAGATCTGCTGGAGAAGGGAGCAGCTACCCACTCTAGTATTCTGGCCTGGAGGAGTCCATGGACTGTACAGTCCATGGTGTTGCAAAGAGTCAGATGCAAAACTTTCCTGTGCTTTTTGGAAGTAGTCATCTGTCCGTCCAGGGTAAGCTTGTTTTCCCTGCAAGATGGTGCCATGGTTAAAAGCCTGAGCACTGGGGTCAGATTAGTCTGGGGTTAGAGGCTGGTTCCACCACTTGCCTTGGTCTATCAACCGCTCTGCCCCAGATTCCTCATCTATAAACTGGGCATAATGACGTTCCTTTCTTCATAGAGGTGTGAAGTGTGACTTGTGTGTGTGTGTGTGTGTGTGTGATATGTAATAAGGATTCAGCAAAAGCGTGAACGATTGGGACTTCTGTGGTGGTTCAGTGGTTAGGACTTCGAGCTTCCAAAGGAGAGGGAGTCCCTGTATTGGATCCTTCATCAAGGAACCAAGATCTCACATGCCACAAAGTATGGCCAAAATAAAAAAAAGGAAGAAAAGATAAAGGGTGAACTATTAACGGATTATGCTCACGCAGTCTAAAAGGCCCTTCTAAAAATTGTGCTAATTCTTGTATAGTGCTTGCTATGTGTCAGGCACTGTCCTAAAGCGCTTGCTTATAGCAATTTGTTTAATCCTCAATAGGCATCTGTGAGGAAAGAACTGGTACCAGTCCCATCTTATAGATGAGAAAACTGAGGCTGAGAGTTTTGAGTGACTTTCCTAAACTCACACAGTTGGCTAGGATTTGAACTCAAGAAAACCAGCTCTAGAATTAGTGCTATTAAGCACTATTCTGTAAATTTAAATTCTCCTTGTGAGTCCCCTCCAGAAATCTCTTCAGCCTTGCAGCCTATACTGGTGCCTCTCTGCTAGATTCCTAATGCGTGTAGTCAGCAGAATAAGTTTGTAATTGCTTAAGTCCTCATTATTTTATATTTTTCAGTCCTGTATATATTCTAGAAATTCCTTTGACTGCAAAGTTACTACATGTTAAAATGGGGACTCTTGACTACGGAAGCATCAAAGAAGAAAATAAACTTGGAGATAACTACTGGTCACATGTTATCTGTCCTCCTAATGTTACTTATACGTATTATACTTATGCACATGACAATGTAGCACATAAATGCACATTATATGTTATAATAGCCATGTCATATATATAATTTTATGTCCTGCTGTTCTTGCTTAGCATTATAGTGTTAGGGAAAAGCACTGCTTCAGGCATTTGGCTATATCATTAAATATTCTAAGTCACCAGCGTGCAAACAGCTTAATTGTGTATTTCGTTTTTGTCTGTGGTGGACATATTGTTTACTCTCTGTTTTTCAATGACTAATAAACATTTCTACTATTAGATGGGTCAGAGGTCATGGCTTTAAAAAAGATTTCTGGTCTGTGTGCAAAACTGCCTGTCAGAGATTGCACCAGTTTATCACCTCCACTGTAATAAAACAGTTTTATTAAAACTCCAGGTGTTTCACAGTCCTTGACTATTTGTTCACTGTTCTTATTGACCAATCATGTTCTGACTCGTCATTGCCGATGTGATAGCTGATTAGGGTGAGGGTTATGATTCAGGTTTCACTGAACACAAAGCACTTTTAGTAACAAGCACTTGGTGTTCCCGTGAATACTGACTTGGTTGACTTTTCAGGAGAGATGTGATAGGCTCTGTAGAATTCCAGGATTTAGGAACTGGAGGAGACGGTACAAACCATTTAATACAGCCCTGTGTTTTGAAGATAAAGAAAGTAAGACACAGGTGAAGTAACCTGTCCGAGTTCTTAAGACTGGTTAGGAACAGTATGAGTATTAGCTTTCTGGTTTTCAAGCTCACTGCTTTTTCAGTTTCACACTGTTTTCCATTGACCTCGCTTATTCATCTTGCATCTCGGCATCTGGCTTCACTGACAGGCCTGACCAAATGTGAGAGCACTGTGTGTGACCATGGAACAGGGGAGTCAGTGCTTGCCCCTCTGGGACAGAGGTAAAGGATTCCGATAACCTCATCAGGCTGTCCAGCTTTGCCACCATTTAATTCCTCCTTCCCCACTTAGAATGCGCTTCCCTGGTGGCTCAGATGGTAAAGAATCTGTCTGCAGCGTAGGAGACCCAGGTTCGATCCCTGGTTGGGGAAGGTCCCCTGGAGAAGGGAATGGCAACCCACTCCAGTACTCTTGCCTGGAGAATTCCATGGACAGAGGAGCCTGGCGGGCTACAGTCCAAGGGGTCGCAAAGAGTCAGGCATGACTGAGTGACTAACACTTTCACTTTTCTTTTCCCCACTTAGAGCTTCTCAGGTGCCAGTGTTTAATTCGGATAAAACGGAAAGGGTGTGAAGAAGATCGGGACCAGAAATGTGGCCTGACCGTGGCAGACGGAGGCCTCAGAGTCTGTGAGGTTATTCAGAGTGCTTGGTGCTTGGAAGCAGCTTTCCTTAGGGCTTATGGACTCTGATGGTGGCTGCGGTGTTTGGCTGTGAGGCTCTTCTCATCCTCTTCCATGGTGTTGAGAAAAGCTGGGTGTACCGCCGACCCACAGAAGCTGGCTCATCCGGACTGGCCCTTGCCTTGGAAACTGGTCCTGGGAGCCTTCATCTTTACGCAGTTTCATTCTGTAGGTTTGGAAGCGTGGAAGTCTCTCTTGCCCTCAGTCTTTTTGCATTTCTCGTAAGAGCACTTGGTTCCCCGGGAGGATCTGGGTAGCATGGATTACTCTCTGTATATCGATGCTGTGGGATGAAAAATAAATGCAACGAATTTTTGCAGTTCACATCTTTTTTCTTTTTTAAAAAAAATTGTGATAATGAAGCTGTAAAAAGGTTAGGAAATTCAAGGCTGGAAACACACATTAAATACTTATCTCACCTTTATTGCTGATCGTATTGACTGAAATTACCAAGGCAAAATGTTTTCTTACTTTCTTAGTCTCAGAACAACCGACCTTTATCACCTTGTTCCTCACAAAGAACAAAAGACGTTATTGACATAGTATAAGAATTTATCCTGATAGGTTAAAATTTTCATATAAAAACAGTAAAAAAAGAACCCTGCTTTGAAAGCCTCCAGCCTCTGGGGGAAGGTGAATGTCTTAATTCTATTTAATATGCTTGTGGATGAGAAGCACAGAAAAGGAACTTTTAAAAGATGATTCTGTCCCATTTATCTTTTAGGAATGTATTTTAATTTTTTAAACATCATTGAAATGATAGTAAATGTGGACTTAAAATTTTGACACAAGAACCCACTTTCCCTTTCTTTTGCTTGTTCATTCACTCATTCATTATTTCATCCAACAAATATTTCTTACAGGCCTACTATGTGACAGGCACTGTGTAAGGCACTGGGGACAAAAATGTAGATTTTTGCTTTCACGGAGTTTATCAAAGTCTGGTGGGCAAAAAGTCAAGTCTTTCTGGGAAGACCTCCTAGTAGTGGAGCCATGTGAGTCGAGACCTGAGGAGTGAGAAGAAATCTGAAGACAGAGCCTACTATGAGTAGACCTGGAGGTGCGAGGGGAAGTGGGGCTGCACAGACACTGTGTTGAAGAAGGCGGGCCGTGGACGTATTCAGGTTCAATCACAGTCTTCATCTCAGAAACAAAAACCGTTTGCTATTACTGGGTTAATCAAAAAGTTCATTCGGGTTTTTTCGCTAAGATGTTATGGAAAAACCCAAACAAACTTTTTGGCCAACCCAATATTTTAAAACTGAAGCACTGTTTAAAGCTTAAGTTGCCGCGAGACTTCCCCAGCCTGGGGGAGTAGATTCCAAGGCTTGGCTTCCGGTCACAAAAATATTCTTTTTGGTCCCCTCTTCGTCAGCTCTGGCGGCTCCAGCTGCTCTGTGCCTCGCCAGTTGTTCCTTTAGTTTGAAAACTGCATGGCGATTCTTTGTCTAGGTTGGCAGTTCTGATTAGAGTGGATTATTTTGACTCAAAAACCAGGAGGGAATAACCGAGAGCTGCTTTGTGGCACAGTGCCATAGACTGGCTGTGTCTTGACCCTGGAGGGCTTCGTGAGCCACTGCAGGCCGCCGATTGCACCCTGCGTGGTGTGAGAAGTGGCAGAACTGCCTGCAGACGTGTTGGGAAGAAGGGCTTCTAGAACAGGATGCTCTTTTTTACTGTCCTGTGAAAGTCGCTCTCAGAGAAAAGCCGCCCGCTGGAGCAGGGTGTGGACTCACAGAAAGAAAAGGTCAAGTTCAAGGTCATCCAGTCAGTGTTCTCTGAACTTTCTTAGACACTTTTTTTTTCCCCCCTCCCAACAAAATCTTCTTTGGAAATCTAGGCTGTAAACCTGATAAAAGCAGTGAATTGACACCTTAGAGAGTTTTAATATTCATTATTTTCAAATGCCTGAAGCAGTGCTTTTCCCTAAAGCTCTTGGGTTCTGGACAAGCAGAGCCTGAAGAAGAGCTGATAGTAACAGCTTGCTGTCATTAGTGTTTGCAGCAAGAGCCGCTGTGCAGTAGGTACCACGCCTCACCTCCCTTGTAGCCCTGTGAGGCAGGCATGGTGTTGGTCATCTCTGTCTTACGGATGAGGCATTAGGCTTAATCTCCTGCTCAAGATCATATAGCTAGTAAGCGATGGGAGCTGGACTTGAACCCAGGTCTTCCTGATCTCCTTCAACCAGGTCTTTGTAAACCAGGCAGGTTTAAGCTGGCTTAAAACTCAACATTCAGGAAACGAAGATCATGGCGTGAGATCCCATCGCTTCAAAGTGACCGACTTTGTCTTCTTGGGCTGCAAAATCACTCCGCTGGTGACTGCAGCCACGAAACTAAAAGGCGCTTGCTCCTCGGAAGAAGAGCTATGGCAGTGTATTAAAAAGCAGAGACATCACTTTGCCAGCAAAGTTCGATATCGTCAAGGGTATGGCGTTTCCATATGGAGAAGGCAGTGGCACCCCACTCCAGTACTCTTGCCTGGAGAGTCCCACGGACAGAGGAGCCTGGTGGGCTGCAGTCCACGGGGTCGCAAAGAGTCGGACACGGCCGAGCAACTTCACTTTCACTGTTCACTTTCATGCATTGGAGAAGGAAATGGCAATCCACTCCGGTGTTCTTGCCTGGAGAATCCCAGGGATGGGGGAACCTGGTGGGCTGCCATCTATGGGGTCTCACAGAGTCGGACACGACTGATGCGACTTAGCAGCATGGTGTTTCCAGTAGTCGTGTATGGGTGTGAGAGCTGGGCCATAAAGAAGGCTGAGTGCCGAAGAATTGGTGCTTTTGAACTGTGGTGTTGGAGAAGACTCTTTGAGAGTCCCTGAGACAGCAAGGAGATCTAATCAGTCAATCCTAAAAGAAATCAATCCTCAATATTTGTTGGAAGGACTGGTTCTGAAGCTGAAGCTCCAATATTTTGGCCACCTGATGGACTCGTTGGAAAAGACCCTGATGCTGGGAAGGATTGAGGCAGGTGGAGAAGGGAGTGACAGATGGTTGGATAGCATCATCGCCTCAATGGAGATGAGTTTGAGCAAACTCTGGGAGATAGTAAAGGACAGGAAGCCCGGTGTACTGCAGTCCATGGGGTTGCAAAGAGTTGGGCATGACTGAGCGACTGAACAGCAACTCCGTGACTAACCAGCCGAGGCTCTTGTCACAAATCTAATGGGATTTCAGCACTCAATGCTCCAACATGTAGTCTTCACCTTACTGAGGTCACATTTGTGGTCAGTGCCCGTACCGGGCTTGGGACCAGGAATTCTGACCCCTGGCCTGGCGTTCTTGGTGTGTGCCGTCATGACAGCTGCTCTGGAGATACCAGAGTGATAGCTGATGGGTGAGCTAGTTTCCTGGAAACACAGTTCCTTTAAAACAAAAGGTAGTTCTTCTAGGACACATGTCCTTCTTTTCACGTGGCTTAATAACAGTATTTTTAAAAGGGAGATGAGCCTGCATGAAAGCAGAGGGGGAAATCTCTATTTCTCTCTCCTCCCTTACTCTTTTGCTGTAATCAGACAACGCAAAAACTCTTTGAAAAGGGTTTATTTTTAAAGTGAAAAAGTTAGTAGCTAGGTTAATTTGTTTTATTCTGCAGGCTGTTGGTATGTGTGTATGTATGTGTGTATGTATATGTGTATTTAAAATTACCCAAATTTATTTTTATGTAATATTTTTATATAGTTTATGTAATATTTTATATAACTTTAAATATATAATAATATATAATATTTTAGATTATAAATTACCTAAATTTATTAAGTAGTGTCAGGCTAAACACATTGATTCACTGGTGGCGCAGTGGTAAAAAAATCCACCTGCCAACACCGGAGACATAAGTTTGATCCCTAGGTTGGGAAGATCCCCCAGAGGGCATGGCACTGCACTCCAGAATTCGTGCCGGAGAATCCCATGGACAGAAGAGCCCGGTGGGCTACAGTACATGGTATTGCTGAAGGGTCAGATGCGACTTAGGGACTAAACAATCTGAGCACATAAAGTGAAAGCCAATTTTGTATTAATTCTTTGTTTTTTTTAAGATTTTTTTTTGACATGAACCATTTTTAAAGTCTTTATTGAGTCTGTTACAGTATTACTTCTGTTTTATGTTTTTTTTTTTTTTGGCAGCGAGGCATGTGGGATCTTAACTCCCCCACCCAGGGATCAAACCTATACCCCCTGCTACGTTAGAACATGAAGTCTTAACCACCAGATCACCAGGGATGTCCCTGACTGAATTATCAACATTCATTTGGGAGTCGTTTAGAACCATAAAAGACTGAATATTGGAAAACGTTGCTTTAAATAATTGAATATTTTTTTGTTAGTTTGCCTAGCTTACAGAAGTGATGTTCGTTCTCTGTTCAAAGGCTTGTAACATCTTAAAATTTTTTATTTTATAAAAATCTTTTTGTCTAAGTGTCTTTGGTGGCTCAGAGGTTAAAAGCATCTGCCTGCAATGCGGGCGACTTGGGTTCTGTCCCTGGGTCGGGAAGATCCCCTGGAGAAGGAAATGGTAACCCACTCCAGTATTCTGGCCTGGAGAATCCCGTGGACGGAGGAGCCTGGTGGGCTACAGTCCACACAGTCACAAAGAGTCGGGCACGACTGAGCAACTTCACTCACTAACTTAGTAACCCTAGGTAGGTAGGTAGTAACCCTAGGTAGGTAGCTAGTAACCTAGGTAGGTAGGTAGTAACCCTAGGTAGGTAGCTAGTAATCTAGGTAGGTAGGTAGTAACCCTAGGTAGGTAGCTAGTAACCCTAGGTAGGTAGTTTGCTGTAGTTGACCGACAGCGGTGGTGTTTGCCGCAGGTCATCCTGGGGTGCATGCTCTGACATGGAGCAGTTTGTCGGGCTGTGTTGTGCACCCTGGGCAGGGGGAGGAGGCGGCGCCGGCAGAGGGAGAGGCAGGAGGAAGGCTGCCGTGACATCTGCACAAAGGCCTGGGCTGACCCTACAGAGGCCTCGAGCTGTCCTGATTTGAGGGCAAAGGGGTTGCACCCTCTCTAAGTCCAGGCATGAATGTGGGCTGCCTTCAAGGGGAGGGCATAACCTTGGGCAAAGTGGCTGTCTTCAGCAGAGAATGATTTCTGGAGAGGGCTGACAGCCAGCAGCACTCCTAGCAGATGAAAGAACAAATCTTTCAGGCCCGGAGAGACTGGGTGGACGTCACGGCATCTAGCACCGTGCTGTTAACTGTTCAGATTCACGCAAAGGGTAGGGGAGGCAGAGCAAAGCTCATCACATAATCTCTGTGTGGTGAATATGGATTTAAGGTAGCTGGGGAGTTGTATGAGATGTAAACTGTTAGCAAATCCACTTTTCCCCTCTGTGTGTGTGTATGTGTGTGTGTGTGTATGTGTGAAGAAAGTTTGATACTTAAGCCTGTAAAAATAGAACTGCTTTAAAAATACAATTTACCTAATTCATGGTGTGATTTATTCTAGTATTAAATTCTAAATCTGGCTAAGTCACAGATCCTTAAACTGCTCACAGAGGAATGTGCTTTGTATTATAATTATCTGAGGAAAAGTCTGGGAGCACGCTGCATGGGGAAGATGAGCACGGTCTACAAAAATTTTATAAAACCAGGAGCCAAATTGCAGAGTCTAGTCCATAGGGGAATCCCATGTAAAGATTAATGGCCTGAGTTTTTCATTGAAAATATTGCATGGTTTTATATTTCATAAACAGTTACAGAAAAAAATATGCAGTTACATTTTAATTTGCTAATTTAAATTGTGTACAGAAAGTTACTGTAGACATCCAACTGAATTTATGAGCTATTCCTTGCAATATTGATCAGTATACACCATATGAAAAAGAAAACACAAAAAGTATTTGGAATCAGCATTCTTGGTAATGCATCTTTCAGTAGATAACATAGCCCCTCTCTTAGAACTAGTGATGAATTGGGATATTTTGAATGGCTTGTGTTTAGTGGGGTTTTCTTTCTTTTTAAGGGATTCCCTGGTGGCTCAGATGGTAAAAGAGTCTGCCCGCAATGCGGTAGACCTGGGTCCGATCCCTGGATCGGGAAGATCTCCTGGAGAAGGAAATGGCAACCCACTCCAGTACTCTTGCCTAGAAAATTCCATGGATGGAGGAGCCTGGTGGGCTACAGTCCATGGGGTCGCAAAGAGTCAGACACGACTTCACTTTCACTTTTCTTTCTTTTTACAGGTAGGATAATCAGTATTGTTAATCTTTCTAGTATATGTTGGAATGACTAACCAGCTGAACTTCACTTGCATAAGCTAGACCTTGTGTCAGCAGGGACGTGTCATAGTGTCTCCAGCGACTGAAACCGCAGGTTTTCTAGGCCCTTGGATGCATTGTAGTAGAGCTAGTGGTAAAGATTCTACCTGCCAGTGCAGGAGACATGAGAGACCTGGGCTTCATCCCTGAGTCGGGAAGATCCCCTGGAGGAGGGCATGGCAACCCACTCCAGGATTCTTGCCTGGAGAATCCCCATGGACAGAGGAGCCTGGCGGGTACAGTCCATAGGGTTGCATAGAGTCAGACACGACTGAAGCGACTTAGCATGCCTGCACGCAGCCATGACTTGTGGTTTCAGCTTCTTCAAGCCATCATTTTGCCTAGTCCAAAACTTGAACCTCCCTTAAAGTTGGATTTGTGATTGGTACAAATTCCTCGACACTGTTCTGTGGACCTTGTGGTAAAACAAGCCAATGGAGATGTTTCATTAGGGGCTGGAATGCAGGGAATCACACCTATTTTTAATCCACAGACACTCTCATTTGCTCAGGTGACCTGTTTCCCCATGGGACCCTCAGATACATTCCTGTATAACTGTGGTATCCTTGAAGGAGCCTGTCCTTGGTGCAGCCCTTCCTGATCACGGTTCCCTCCCTGGACCACAGCTACAAGTTGACTCCTCCTCTCTTCCATCCAGTATTTCCAGTCCTGCCAGTCCTCCACACTCTGCCTCTTGTTAATGCCACTATTGACATTTCTTTCAGCATCAGTTTCTTCATCAGTAAACTGAGTGTGGCAGTCACTATCTCATTGGGTGGCTGTGAGAATTACACAGTCTAATGTGGTGCCGGCCCAGATAGGTGTCCAACAGATGACAGCCCTCTGCGGGGTCATGGAGCCTGACACAACTGAGCATGCTGCAGCCCTACGGGTGGCTGGTTCTGTTCCTTGCCAGGCTGGTTCTGTTCCTTGCCAGGCTGGTTCTGTTCCTTGCCAACACAAACATGGCCCTTCACGGTAAGCTGCTCATCCCCCAAGGCTTGGGGCTGGATCTTATCAGATGCTGTACACTGCACATCTTGGGCAGTGGATAAATGCTTCTTGAATAACCATGAATAACATCAGATGCCATCCCTACCCTCAAGGAGACCAGAGTCTGGCTCTGAAATAACTACAGCACAAGGCAGAAACTGTTTCATCATAGGGAGATATAATGAAACAAGAGGTTCAGAGCAGAAAGATATGAATCAGAGAGGTTGAAGGCAGGTGCTTAGTAGGCATTCAGCATAATGCTTTTGATCCTGGCAACCAAAGGTTTTGGGGATGCTGAAAGTTTTTGCTAGATTCTTCTGGGCATGTTATATTTCTACTGTGAATTCTACCCTTCGATTTTTAATGACAACTTGTTCTTTGAACCGTGCATGTAACTGGGATGGACAGAGTGCTCTTTTTTTAGCCCAAGCAGATGGAATTAGATCTGAGGGCATCTGTTTGAGCCATCCAAGTCCTTCTGACACTTTTACAACCATTTACTACGTGGATCTATTGTTTACATTCGGTGTGTGGTTATGCTGAGCATATGCTAATTTCGTGTGCTTGGTTGTGGTTGGTGGGTAGATAATTTGAACATTTTTGCTTTTTAAAATTTTCCATTATGTAGTTATTCTCCTTAGTGGCTTTGAAAAGATTCTTTCTCCGGAGAGAGAGCCAAATGAGAGTTACTTATTTTTAATCACATTTTGGGGGCTGGCATGTTCCGTGTGGTGGTCCCCCTATGTCCGTCCTATCAGTGGGACCTGGGAGAGGAGTCGGAGGGGCTGTGCTCAGACCGAGGCTTGTTTGATTCCCCCAGAGGCACCGGTCCTTTGATCTTCTACTACTGTAGCTCCCCTGATCTCTTATTCTGTGAAGTGTTTGTGTCTCTGTATGATGGATGTTTCACTGACCCAAGTAAGTGGAAGAAGATTTTCTCCAGCCTTTAAATGTATTGCTTTCCTTGTTCTTTCAACACACACACGTACACACACACACACGAAAATTTTCTCCAGCCTTTAAATGCATTGCTTTCCTTGTTCTTTCAAAACACACACACACAGGGAGAACATTTCAGAGGCATTTGACCTTGAATGGAATCTGAAGCACTGACAGGTGGTTTCACTGGTGAGAACCCATCTTTGTTTCTCCCTGACTCTACTCCTGTCTCACAAGAAGGGAGCAATTTATCTCCTCCTCCTCATTTTTTTTGAAACGAGTATCTGATTTCACGGAATTTTGCCCTCTGCCTCTTATTGTCGCCTTCCTTTTTTTCTGCTGAAGGAGAAGAAAAACTCTCACCTGTGTACGGAGTAAATTATGAGGAAAATAGTCTGTGGAGTTAAACAAGGTGAACCGAGCCTTTGGCCCAGAACCTAAGCATTGCCCTGATGTGGTCGGCAGTCCAACCTGGACTCACAAACACATTGGTCACTTTGATACACTGTTGCTTTGTCTCCTTGCCCCAGGGCTGGCTGGTGGACTGAGTTGCTCAAGTCAGCTAGTAATTTTGACTGAATCAATGAATAATTATAGTTTTGTGCAGGCAGCAAATACAGAATCCTGATTCTGTTAGACCAAAGGAGATGTCATTGTGGCATAACCATGTAAAAGGTGTAACTCTAGCATTAGAGCAGCCCTTTACTCTGTTCTTACTTCAGGGCTTCAGTTCTCAGAAGGCGTGATAGAAAAAGATGGAGGCAAAAAAGAAAGAAAAGAAAAAGAAAAAGGTGGTGGCCCCATTTCCTGTTTTGTTTTCATTGCTTGTTTTGCCCCCGGGCGATCTGTGGAATCCTAGTTCTGTAACCAGGGATCGAACCGGCACCCCTTGCATTAGAGGCTCGAAATCTTAACCAGCTCGACCACCAGGGGGTTCCTGTGGCAACTTTTTATTCTCTCAATAATCAGTATATGAGCGTGTGAAAGATTCTCTGGTGCTAGAGTAAATACATATATTTTAAATGCATTTTAATAATAATAAGGAGCATATCCTTATAGGCCCTCAGAACCAAATATGATCAGATTTAAAGCTTCAACTTTTCACAGAAAGCTTTCTCACAGAAAGAACCTGGGCATGAACAATTCCTACGGCAGAGCCAGAAGTTAGTGCTACTAATTCTTCTATCAGTTTATTAGAGAAATACTCATATTAGCAAGACTGGGTCTACCTGAAACGCAGATATTTGCATTTGTTTGGTTCCTATTTGTTCATCCTCTTTTTCCTCACATTTAAGGCATCTTTTTCCAGAGTATGTTTATTACCAAATTGCTAATTGACAGTGTTTGCATGCTATATTTGTGGGTATAAATTTCCAATATTTTAGAAACAGAGCATGTCTCTAAACATGTTTACTTAATTGAAAAAAAAAATCTGTTCTTAATTTTACTTGAGTTGTCTCCCAGATGCTTCACCTGTTAGGTTCTTTTTCTGTGAAAGCAAGAAGTATAATTTACTTGGAACTTGGGGCAGATTTGCTGTGTGGTTGATAATTGTGAAGCTCCTCTGGGTTCGTTACTCTGAAGAAGGCCCCAGTATTGTGTGGTAACGTCAGCCACTGTATATATCCTTGACCAAAAAAAAAAAAAAAAAAGAAATAAAATCAGAAAAAGAAAGAGAGGACAGTAGTTTGGAAGGTTTGGATGCTTTCTGAGTTTATTGTTGGGGAGCCGTAGAGGTGTATATGTGCATACCTGCTGGTTCCTTGCTGGGCCCAGTTTCCACCTGCCTCTCATGATGTGAGGCTCACACTGTGCTGAAAGCAGTTCTTCCAGTTGAGGATACGTGATACTGTTTATACAGCCTGAGCCCAAATGCCTACCGCTTGTTGGATCCTCAACTATGTCTCCAACTTAATGAGGAAAGTAGGTTGACTTCTAATGAGTGCCTTGCTAAAGGGGTGTTCAAGAGGAATTTTGAGTCTTTGTATGTCTTGCTTTATATACTGACATTAGAGCTTAATCAACAGATAAATTCTATTCCTGCAGTACAGAATCAGTTTATCAATTTTTGATAACCCTGCAGGGCATAGAATGGGAATGAATTATTATGCATATATGTTAATAGTATATATAGCATTATTCTTGCCCCCCCCCCAAAAAAAAGTGGCCAAATCCTTCTTTCGCTTCCATACCCTCTTCTCAACGTCTTTGGCTTTAAGTGGTTAATTAGCTCTCGAGGGTGGGATGCTTTTCAGGGGAACGCAGGAGCTTCTGTCTACCCCTCTTCCTGCCCCCAGGTTTCTCCCGGGAGTGCCAGCTCTAGGGAGACTTAGTGCCAAGTGCAAAGTTTACTGAAGCAAAACTCAACTTAAAACACTGTCTCCAATTTCTCTTCTCTTGCTTTTGCTTTCCCTTTCTTTCCCCTCTGTACACAAGTCATGGATTCACACATATTAACTGAGCAGAGAAGAGTTTTGATTAAAGAAGTGTGGATATCCTGAAACCATTCAAATCTGTGCCAGTCACTCCAGAGGCAAGTGGAGATACATTGAAGCAGAATATGGGAGAGTTGTGATCTACCCAGTGGAGGCTTATCGGTGAACCAGTGCCCTTCCTCCCCATGAAGACTGCCTCTCTGCAAGTCTGCTCGGGAGCCTGGCAGCCATCCGGTCACTATAAGCCACCCTCTTTGTGACAGAGGAACTGCTTAATATAAGTTGTTCCCATTTTTACTTTTATTTCTTGGAAGGGCATTGCAATAAGATGAAATGCTGTATCCCAGGCAGAAATTAGAGCCTTCATTACCCTTTGTTAATTGCAAATGACACATGGCTCTTCTATTGTGGAGTCTCTGAAAAAACAGCAACGAATGATTAGCATTTACATCTTTGTGCAGAGCTAGACGTTTATGTGCGTGCGTGTATAGACGTGTACCTCTCGGTCCACGAGAGGGAGAGAGAATAGGTACCTATCTCGGAGGTAGAGCAGTGCTTCACTCAGGGGTAACCAGTCTCTTACCAGGTTCTGTTTCAGCACTCCACAGAATGATGCTTGTGGCAAAACGAGGCTTCAGAACAGTGAGATCTGCTGTCAATGAGTTGTTGTTATTGTTTAATGGCTAAGTCATGTCCAGTTCTTTGCAATTCCCTGGACTGTAGCCTGCCAGGTGCCTCTGTCCATGGGATTTCCCAGGTGAGACTACTGAAGTGGATTGCCATTTTCTTCTCCAGTGGATCTTCCAGATCCAGGAATTGAACCAGCATCTCCTGCATTGGCAGGTGGATTATTTACCAATGAGACCCCGTGGAAGCCATGCTGTCAATGAGTATCATACTTTAAAAAGAGGAGGTTTAAGAAGCTTACTTATAGGTGTATAATAATCTTTGGTTTTCAGGGAAAATGATAGTTTGAAAGGTTTGGTACAAGTAGAAAAAAATGCTATAAAAGGCCAAATAATTTTAAAAAGTTGTTGTGAATGGTGGTGACACTGCTCCAGTATAACTATAGCAAATTGCAGTGCTGAAGGTTTTTTCTGAGTAAGAGAAATCTTGATAGTGAGCTATATTTACTTTGACTGATTTTGTTTTTTTCTCAGAAAGAGGTTCTCAAAAATTATTGAAGACCTTATTTATGCTTCTCTAACATGTCATTTTCATCTATATTTATTCCATCAGAGTTAACAACTTATGTACTATGAATCAAGTTCGTTTTCCTTTGTATGCTTTCTGTTTATTTTGTGGTCACTGTAATTGATTCAAATGGCATATTACATTAATGTACTCTTTTATTCCTACTCATACCCACCAGGCTATATATAGTCATTGTGTAGGCTTTTCCCTTTGCCAGGGAGATGGAGACTTCAAGTCCACTGTAATTGCTACATTTAAGCTGAGCTTATGTACTTGCCTTTTTGTTTTCTATGTTCTTTTGCTTTTGTTAATTAAATATGTTTTCACGAAGTAGTACATAATCATGGCACCAAATTCCAAAAGTAAAGAAGGGTGCACAGTGAAAAGCAAGTCTCCGTGCCTCTCTGTCCCCAGCCACCCAGTGCCCCTCTGCTGAGGAAGCCGCCTCAGGGTCTTTATGTGTCTCCACAGAGATGGGCTGTGCCTTGGCGAGCATTCAGAGCAACACATGCCTTTTCTTCTCACACAAATGGTGCCATAATATACCTGCTGCTCTGTATATATCCTGGCAGCCTTTCCATATCAGCTTATTCAGAACTGCAATCTTTTTAAAAATTTTAAAACAATTTTTAATTGAATTATATATGTTATGTTATAGGTATACAACATAGTGATTCACGGTTTCAAAGGTTACATTCCATTTATCGTTGTTATAAACTACTGGCTCTGTTCCCCATGTCGTACAATGTATCCTTGTGGCTTATATGTGCAGTTTGTACCTCTTAATCCTTTACCCCACATTGCCCCTCCCCCTTCCATCTCCTCACTGACGACCACAAGTTTGTTCTCTGTATCTGTGAGTGTGCTTCTTTTTTGTTATATTCATTAGTTTGATTCCACATACAAGTGATATATTTAATACAGTATTAGTATTTCAGATTCCACATACAAGCGATGTATTTAATACAGTATTAGTCTTTCTCTTTCTGACTTCACCGAGCATAATACCCTTCAAGTCCATCCATGTTGCCACAAATGGCAAAATTTCGTTCTTTTTAATGGCTGAGTGGTACTCCATTGTGTATAGATACCCATCTTCTTTATCCATTCATCTGTTGGTGGACTCTTAGGTTGCTTCCATTGTTGGGCCATTTTTCTGATGTTGAGTTGTATGAGCTGCTTATATATTTTGAATATTAACCCCTTTTCATATCATTTGCAAATGTTTTCTCTCATTCAGTTGTCTTTTCATTTTGTTGCTGGTTTTCTTTGCTCTGTGAGAGCGTTTAGCCTGTATTAGGTCCCATTTGTTTATTTTTGCTTGTATTTCCTTTGCTTTAGGAGCCAGATAAAATAATATTCCTATGATTTATGTCAAAGAGTGTTCTGCCTGTGTTTTCCTCTAGGAGTTTTATGGTTTCTGGTCCTACATTTAGTCTATAATCCATTTTTAGTTTATTTTTGTATATGGTGTTATAGAATGTTCTAATTTTGCTCTTTTACGTGTTGCTGTCTAGTTTTCCCAGCACCACTTATTGAAGAGACTGTCCTTTCTCCACCATATATTCTTGCCTCCTTAATCACAGATTAATTGACCATAGTGCCTAGGTTTATTTCTGAACTTTCTATCTTGTTCCATTGATCAATGTCTCTGTTTTTGTGCTGATACACATACTATTTTGATTACTATAGTTTTGTGGTATAGTCTGAAGTCAAGGAGTGTGATTCCTCCAGCTCTATTATTTCTAAAAATTGTTTTGACTATTCAGGGCCTTTTGTTTCCATAAAAAATTTAAGCTTATTTGTTCTAGTTCTGTGAAAAATGCCACTGGTATTTTTGATAGATATTGCATTGAGTCTGTAGATTGTCTTGAGTAATATGGTCATTAAAATTATTAATTTAATATATTAAATTAATTTAATATATTAATTATAATTACATGAATTCTTCTCATCCAAGAAGAATGCCCACCTTTCCATCCATTAGTGTTGGCAGTTTCTTTCATCAGTGTCTTATAGTTTTTTGAGTATTGGTCTTATACCTCCTTAGGTAGATTTATTCTTAGATATTTTATTCTTTTTGATGCAGTGGTAAATGAGATTGTTCCCTTAACTTTCTCTTTTTATATTTCATTGTTTTTGTGTGTAAATGCAACAGATATGTGTATATTAAATTTGTATTCTGCAGCTTTACCAGATGAGCTCTAATGGTTTTCTGGTGGCATCTTTTGAATTTTCTGTGTGTAGTATCATGTCATATGAAAACAATGACACTTTTCCCTCTTCCTTTCCAATTTGAATTTCTTTTATTTCTTGTCTGATTGCTGTGGCTAAGATTGCCAAAGCTATGTTAAATAAAACTGGTGAGGTTGAGCAATTTTGTCTTGTTCCTGATTTAGAGAAAATACTTTCAGTTTTCCACCATTGAGTTTGGTATATTACCTGTGGGTTTGTCATATATGACCTTTCTTATGTTGAGGAATGTTCCCTCTATGCCCACTTTCTGGAGAGTTTTTTTTTTTTTTTTAAACATAAATGGATTTTACATTTTGTTGAAAGCTTTTTCTGCATCTATTGATATGATCATATGGTTTTTATTCTTCACTTCATTAATATGATGCATTCCTTCCATTGATTGATTTGCAGGTACTGAAAAAATCATTGCCTCCCAGGGATGAATCCCACTTAATCATTGTTATGATCCTCTTAATGAATTGTTGAACTCAGTTTGCTGATATTTTGCTGAGAGTTTTTGCACCTATGTTCATCAGTGATATTGACCTGTAATTTGTATGTGTGTGATATCTTTGTTTTTGATATGAGAGTGTTATCTCATAGAAAAAGTTTGAAAATGTTCCTCTGCAATTTTTCAGAAGAGTTTCAAAAGAATATGTGTTATCTCTTCTCTGAATGTTTAGTAGAACTCACCGGTGAAGCCATCTGGTCCTGGATTTTTGTTTGTTGGGGGTTGTTACCTATTCGGTTTCCTTACTGGAAATTAGTTTGTTCATATTTTTCTTTCTTCCTGGTTCAGTCTCAGGAGATGTTACCTTCCTAATAATTTGTCCATGTCTTCTATGTTATCTATTACATTGGCTTACAGCTGTTTGTAGTATTCTGTTATGGTCCTTTATATTTCTGTGATGTTCGCTCTAACTTCATCTTTTTCATTTATGATTTTATTCACCTGGGCCCTCTCCCTTTTTTCCTTCGTGAGTCTGGCTAAAAGTTTATTGATTTTGTTCATCTTTTCAAAGAACCAGCTTTTAGTTTCATTGATCTTTTATATTTTGGTCTTTATTTCACTTATTTCGCCTCTGATCTTTATGCTTTCTTTCCCTTTACTAACTTTGGAATTAGTTTGTTCTTTTCTACCAAGTCCAGTTAAGCGTAAGGTTAGGTTGTTTACTTGAGACTTTTCTTGCTTCCTGAGGTAAAGCTGTATCACTGTAAACTTCTCTCAGGACTGCTGCTGCTGCATCTCAAAGGTTTTGGATTGTAATGTGTTCATTTTATTGAAATGAAATGCGTCTAGATATTTTTTAATTTCTTCTTTGATTTTTTCATTGATTTATTGATTATTTAGTAGCATACTGTTTAGCCAACACATGTTTGTGGTTTTTGCAGTTTTTTTTTTTTTCTTTTTT
>SJYX01022901.1:41294-124255 GCA_006410675.1 Oreotragus oreotragus
TTTTTTTTTTTTTTTTAAACATAAATGGATTTTACATTTTGTTGAAAGCTTTTTCTGCATCTATTGATATGATCATATGGTTTTTATTCTTCACTTCATTAATATGATGCATTCCTTCCATTGATTGATTTGCAGGTACTGAAAAAATCATTGCCTCCCAGGGATGAATCCCACTTAATCATTGTTATGATCCTCTTAATGAATTGTTGAACTCAGTTTGCTGATATTTTGCTGAGAGTTTTTGCACCTATGTTCATCAGTGATATTGACCTGTAATTTGTATGTGTGTGATATCTTTGTTTTTGATATGAGAGTGTTATCTCATAGAAAAAGTTTGAAAATGTTCCTCTGCAATTTTTCAGAAGAGTTTCAAAAGAATATGTGTTATCTCTTCTCTGAATGTTTAGTAGAACTCACCGGTGAAGCCATCTGGTCCTGGATTTTTGTTTGTTGGGGGTTGTTACCTATTCGGTTTCCTTACTGGAAATTAGTTTGTTCATATTTTTCTTTCTTCCTGGTTCAGTCTCAGGAGATGTTACCTTCCTAATAATTTGTCCATGTCTTCTATGTTATCTATTACATTGGCTTACAGCTGTTTGTAGTATTCTGTTATGGTCCTTTATATTTCTGTGATGTTCGCTCTAACTTCATCTTTTTCATTTATGATTTTATTCACCTGGGCCCTCTCCCTTTTTTCCTTCGTGAGTCTGGCTAAAAGTTTATTGATTTTGTTCATCTTTTCAAAGAACCAGCTTTTAGTTTCATTGATCTTTTATATTTTGGTCTTTATTTCACTTATTTCGCCTCTGATCTTTATGCTTTCTTTCCCTTTACTAACTTTGGAATTAGTTTGTTCTTTTCTACCAAGTCCAGTTAAGCGTAAGGTTAGGTTGTTTACTTGAGACTTTTCTTGCTTCCTGAGGTAAAGCTGTATCACTGTAAACTTCTCTCAGGACTGCTGCTGCTGCATCTCAAAGGTTTTGGATTGTAATGTGTTCATTTTATTGAAATGAAATGCGTCTAGATATTTTTTAATTTCTTCTTTGATTTTTTCATTGATTTATTGATTATTTAGTAGCATACTGTTTAGCCAACACATGTTTGTGGTTTTTGCAGTTTTTTTTTTTTTCTTTTTTGTAGTTTATTTCTAGCCTTGTGGTTGGAAGAGATGCTTAATATGATTTCAGTTTTCTTAAATTTACTGAGACTGTTTTGTTCCTAATATGTGATGGATCCTGGAGAGTTTTTCATGTAGTTGAAAAGAATGTGTATTCTGCTGCTTTTGGGTGAAATGCCCTCTATTTATCAGTTAATGTGCTATTTTAGGTCAGAGTTTCCTTACTGATTTTCTGTCTGGATGATCTGTCCATTGATGTAAGGGGGCTGTTAAAGCAAAGTCTTCTACTATTACTGTGTTACCGTCAAGTTCCCCTTTTATGTCTGTTATTTGCCTTATATATTGAGGTTGGAGAAGGAAATGGCAACCCACTCCAGTGTTCTTGCCTGGAGAATCCCAGGGACGGAGGAGCCTTGTGGGCTGCCGTCTACGGGGTCGCACAGAGTCGGACACGACTGGAGCGACTTAACAGCAGCAGCATTGAGGTTGGTTGTGTGTATATTTAGTTTTTATATCTTCCTCTTGGATTGACCCCTAACCATGACGCAGTGTCTTTCTTTGTCTCTTGTTACAGCCTTTATTTTAAAGTCTCTTTTGTCTAAGCATTGGTGCTCTGGCTTTCTTCCGAGTCCCGTTTGTGTGGAGTAGTTTTTCTATCCTCTCACTGTCAGTCTGTGTTTTTAGCTCTAGCGAGTCTCTTGTAGGCGGCCGAGCTATGGGTCTTGTTTTGTTTTAGCCACTCAGCCACTCTCTTTCTTTTGATAGGAGCATGCAGTTCATTTACGTTTATGGTAAATATTGATGATGTGTCTTCTTATTGCCACTTTGTTAATTGTTTTGGTGTTGCTTTGTATATCTTGCCCCCCATCTTCTTTTTTGTTCTCTTGTGACTTGATGACTCTCTTTAGTGTTACGTTGGATTCCCTTTTTCTTTTTTGAGTGTATATCTATTATAGATCTCTGGTTTGTTGTTGCCATGTGTTGTTTTATATAGAAGTCTCTCTATATACATGATAGCTTTAAATTGCAATTAAATTAAAATCACAATTTCAATTGCATTAAAAAACCCTGCATTTGTATTCCCTTCCCCTTGTGATTACTGTTTTTGACTCCATGCTTTGCAGCCAACTGTTTTGAGTGTCTCTTAATTGCTGATTGTGGTTATAGATTATGTTACTACTTTTGTCCCTTTACCTGTCTACTAGCTTTGTATGTGGATGATTACCTACCTTTACGGTATGTTTGCCTTTACTGATGAGCTTTTTCATTTCATAATTTAACTGTTTCTAGTTGTAGCCTTCTTCTTCTTCTTTTTTTTTTTTTGCCTAGAGAAGTTTCTTTAGCATTTGTTGTAAAGCTGTTTTGGTGGTGCTGAACTGTTAGCTTTTGCTTGTCTCTAAAGCTTGATTTTTCCATCAAATCTGAATGAGAGCCTTGCTGGGTAGAATATTCTTGGTTGTATATTTTTTTCCTTTAAACGTATCATGCCATCCCTTCTGGCCTGCAGAGTTTCTACTGAAAAATCAACTATAGCTATAAAAGAGTCCCCTTATAGGTTACCTTTTGCTTTTTACTTTGCTGCTTTTACTGCTCTCTCTCTTTCTCTTTTTCTCATTTTAATTACTGTGTATCTTGATGTGTTTCTCATTGGCTAATCCTGCGTGGGACTCTGTGCTTCTTAGATTTAGGTGACTACTTCCTTTCCAGTGTTATGGAAATTTTAAGTTTTTATGTCTTCACATATGTTCTCAACCCTGTTCTCTCTCTCTTCTCTTTCTGGAACCCCTATAATGTGACTATTATTGCACTTGACCTTACCCCAGAGATCTTTTATACTGTGCTCATTTCTTTTAATTCTTTTCTCTCTCTCTCTTTTTTTTTTTTTCTGTTCAGCAGCAGTGATTTCCACTACTCTGTCTTCCAACTCACTGATTCATTCCTTTGTATCATTTATTCTGCTGTTGAATCCTTCTTGTATGTTTTTTCATTTCAATTATTTTATTTGTCATCTCTGGTTTCTCTTTATATTTTCTAACTCTGTTAAAAACTTCTAGTTTCTCATTCTGTGCGTCTGTTCTTCTGCTGAGTCGTTTGACCAGCTTTATGACCGTTTCCCTAAACTGTTTCTAGGGCTGATTGCCTGTTTCAGGTTTACTTAGTTCTTCTTCTGGGGTTTTATTTAGCTTCTTCATTTGGAACATATTTCTCTGCCACCTTATTTTGGCTAAGTTACTATCTGTATCTTTATGTATGTTAGGGACATTTTTCAGCCTTGGAGAAGTGGCCCTCTATAGGAGACATTCTATGTGTCCCAGCAGTGCATGCCCCAAGCTCTACACTCTAGGGGTTCCCCCTCACGAGGGCTGCATGGGATCTTTCTCTTGGGGCAGGTTGATTGTGTGGGCAGTCTGCTAAGCTTGCTTGACTCCTGGCCCAGTTGGTTGCCAAGCCCTACCTTTTATGGAGGCTGTTGACTGTAGTTGGTAGGACCTGGTTAAGATGCAACTTTCTCCAGAATGCCAGGGTGCCCCAGGGCTAGTGCTGGCCCCACGGTGGGTGGACTCAGGGCTCGGAAGACTTCGGGTTTATTTCCTCCCCACTGTTTGGGTGACACCAGGCCTTCGGGTTAGTGCTGGGTTTCTGGCAGGCAGAGCCAGGTCCTAGAGTCTGGCAGCAATGCCTGGGCATCCCAGAGCTGGTGTCAAGTTGCTGGTGATGAGGGAATGGTTCCTGATACCATTGATGTAGGGCCCGGGGTGGCCAATGCTTTTGTTGGCCTGCTGGTGGGCAGAAGCAGGACTCAGATGGTCCCAGAGTGCATGGCCTGCAGTGGGCTGTCGGGGTCTGCAGGCTGCAGGTCTGTGGTTTCCTAATGTCTGCTGTCTGCCCCTGGTATGTGGAATTGAGTGTTCGCCCTTTAGTGGCCAGGGCTGTTTCTAGAGGCATGTCTAGAGGTGGCCGTGGGCTTAGGAAGTCTTTAGGGAGTCTGTCTGCTGATGGCTGGGGCTGTGTCTGCCCAGTTAGTCACTTGGCCTGAGGCCTCTCTCCCAGCACTTGTACCTATAGGCTGTTGAGTGGGGCCAGGTCTTGGCACTAATAAGCTAAAGGAAGGACTCCACACTGATGCCCATCCATGTTGTAGAAGGGGCTCCCAAGAGTGACTGTCACCAATATCAATGTCCCTGGGTGAGATGCAGTCACCCCTTGGCACTCTTGGGAGACCTTTCAACACTAGTGCATAGGTCTGGCTCTGCCTCTTACGAAATTACTGCTTTTACTCTGGGTCCCGGCGCCTGTGAGATTGTGTGTCCTCCCTTTATAAGTGAAATGTCTATTTCCACTAGTCTTTTGGGACTCCTGAAGTTAAGCCCTGCTGGCCTTCGAAGCCGAATGCTGGGGGCCGTGTTCCTGGTACAGGACTCCTGGGCAGGGGAGCCCAGCGTGTGGGCCTGTGACTCTCACCCACGTGGTGGAGCTTCTGTAAGACAGTTATTCTCCAGTTTGGGTGTGGCCCGCCCCGACTGATTGTACCATGAGTTGGCCTCTTCTGCCCGTCTTGCTGTGGTTCCCTCTTTGCGTCTTTGATGGTGAAAGATCTTTTCTGCTTGGGTTAGGTCTTTTTCATCAATGGTTGTTCTGCAAATAGTTGTGATTTTGGTGTGCTGGGGGAGCAGGTGAGCTCAGGGTCTTTCTATTCCACCATCTTGGCCGATCTGCATCCTTTTTAAAATTGTGATGTAGTATTTCACTATATTTATTTATAGAACCTAACTGTTGCTGATGGATATTTGGGGTCTTCCAGTTGTCTACTATCTAAGCAGTGCCTCAAAGGGTATCTCTATGGTTTGAGAGGTACTCATGGTTAGACCCCAGGGTATCTGTGTGACCTTGATTAGACTAGGACCTTTACTTCTCTATGCCTCTTTCTGTATCTTGTAGAAGAGGGAAGTGTAGTTCACAGGATTGCTGAGAAGATTTAATACGTTAATGGTATAATGTCTTCAGAATAGTGCCTGGCACAGTAAGTGTCAGCTCTTTGCTGTTATTCAAGATGTCATTTTGTAATGTGGAAATATATTTATAGGATGTAAATGTACTTCAAAAAAAATTTTTTAAGCCACTTTAAAGACGCATTCATGGTAAAACTATGAAGAGTCCCCAAACAGAGGCTAATAGCCAACTCAGTTTCTAAAGTTATTACTGAAGAGACAATCATGGGACTTTTGTGACTTCAGTGATACAAGAAGTTCCATTTCAGCAGCTTAGGGGTTGTTCTAGCCTGTGAGTAACTGTGATCTTGTGTAATAATCAGGGCAAGACTCTGTGTGTTAAAAATTTCATGGCTGGTTAGATACTTAGACTCCGACTCAAAACACTGCAAGGTGTGGTGTCTGAGGTACAAAGTGATTAGCATTTATTCTAATGTTAGAATAGAATGGAAGTGATTTTGCTGTTCAAATTCGGTTTTAAAGGCTGTTGCCAAATTGCTCTTTGCAGGTAGAACAGCAGTATAATTTCTCACCTTATGAGATGGACCCATTTTTACATTTCCTAAGTCCCCTCTTGAAATACATAAATCTGGACATTGATAATATACGACTGAGGCCCATGCAGTTGTTACTGAGCAAGGAGAACTTTCAAGTTAAATTTTCTTGCCTCTGAAATTTTTTGGTGATCCTAAATCTTGCTTTTTACTTTTTATTAGTATGAAATCTTGATGATAAACTGATCATAGCAATAATATATATGTGGGTCGTTAACTACTTTAAACCATAGATTTTTATTATGAACTTCTAGAATCTTTTGCCTTCTCTTGGATGAAAAAATAGTCTTTTAAATTTTGGTTCAGCAGTGATACCATTTGTTAGTTTGTTATATTTGCATGTAAGGAACTCTTTCATTAATTTTATGATCATAAAAAGTTAAGAAATGGGGAATTTATTAGGTTACCATATAAGTGCTACGCGCAGACGCTCAGTCCTGTCTGACTGTTTGCGACCCCATAGACTGTAGCCCGCTAGCCTCCTCTGTCCATGGGATTTTTGGGGCAAAAATACTGTAGTGGGTTGCCATTTCCTCCTCCAGGGTACAAGTGCTCTAAGTGCTAACATTATTCCGCCTATGTGAAGTCAGGATAACTGTAACAGATATTTCGAGTACCGGTGACTTACTCCATTCTATGATGTTTACATGCACAGAAGGCACCCAGACTCTTCACGGCCCATTTCATAGACTGGTGAAGAAAGGTACTTTGTCCTAATTGGCATAGAACCATGCTCTTTGAGCCTGTTGCTAATATTAGAAAGATGCTAATCACTTTGTGCCTCTGACGCCACACCTTGCAGTGCTTTGGAGTTGGAGTGTCAGTATCTAACCAGCCATGAAATTTGTGAGGCTCTGGGGCTTGCCCTGATTGTTACTCAAGATCATAGTTACTCACAGGCTGAAACAACCCCTAAGCTGCTGAAATGGAACTTTTTGTATTTCCAAAGTCACAAAAGTTCCATGACTGTCTCTTCAGTAATACTTTTAGAATTTGAACTGGCTGTTAGCCTCTGTTTTGGGACTCTATATGAATGCAATTTAAAGTGGCTTATAAACGTTTCTGAAGGCGGGCTATTCATGGACCCTTTTTAGAATTGGCTGAAAACTGTATCCACCTCTTTCCAGGGAAATATGCCCACAATTTGTGAGATTTTGAATATATATGGAATTTTATTGTTAGTACACTCATTACACTTAGTACATCTTAAACCACGCATGGATGAAGGACATTTTTGAAAAGGAGATTTTTTTTTTTTTCCTGTTGCTGTTCCAAAAGGTAGTCAGCACATCAGCTTAATTATGCTGCAGGTTGCATATTTGAAATTTTTCGCGTAAAGGCATTTGAAAGACTGCTGGTACAGAACTAATTCTGATTGATAGAGCTGCAAAGACAGGTATTAAACTAAGCAGCATAACTTCCCAAGGCTACCTCCTTTTCCAGGGAAAATGACCTAGACATGGCGGTCAAAAACTTAAGGTTTTTTTTTTTTTTTTTTCCCCCAGGAGAGTTTCTTGAGAAGAACTTCAGTAGTATGAGAGAGTTCTTAGAAATTCAGAGCATCTACCTCAAATCCCTTCTTTAAAATACTTCCCTGTGGAATTTGTCAGATAAATTTATCTCTGAATTTACCTTAGCTAAATTTTAGAGTTTTACAGCATCCACTGTACCTGAGTTACCCGTTAATAGGTTTCAACAAAATAGTTATGTGACTGGATGGTGCACACTACCAAAATTATAGTGATTGATTGGGTTGTTGGGGAGACTTTGCCCAAGGATGGTCTGGTTTTCATATTCTGACAAATCATTCCACGTGTGGAAGAGACTTTCCTGTTTAGCTACCAATGAGCTGATGTCTCAACATTTGCTGTGATTTTCAAAAGTTATAATATTTACTGTCCAAATCTTTGCCACTAGAGGTTTAGTTTCTTAAGCAGCCTTAAAAACTAAGTCCCATAACAAATTTTTGGTATGTTTTAGATAATAGCTTCCATTTTTCTTCTTCATTCAATCTGCTTATCAGTCACTTGCATGGTGCTTGGGTTTGACCTAGTTGGGTGGCAACTTGTTCTAGTGAAATTAAGATGTAAAACATGGTGGAATTATTTCCTGGCATTATTAACAGTTTTCTAAAATCTGGTTACTGTTTTGAGGCATGCATTTATCAAAGCCTGAGACCATTTGGAATGCACGCATTACAAGCATTTTCTCTGTTTTCACTCTGTGTGTTAACAGGTTACCTACAACTTAGGGGAACAAAACAATGGGTGCTTTGCTGAAATGATGGATAGCGAGCTGAACAAGCCAGCAAGTTGAGGGAGTCTTAGGACAAGGTCCAGGAGTCAGGGGCTGTTGGATGCTGGCTTTATTTTCCACAGCCCAGCACTCCCATGTGCTACAGTAGCAAGAGAGAAAAGGAAACTGGGCCAGAGATTAGAGTGCAGGGAGGATGTCCTCTTAATAGATTTTTATAAGGCTCTACGGAGAGGTTGTCTGAGGCAGTTTGACCCAAAATGAATCCTCCGCCATCGCTGTTAGTTATAACTGAGGGCACACTCTTCCCCTCTCTTCAGGCTTTCCCAGTATTTGAGGAGTCTTCACCCTTAGATGGAATTTTGTTTGATTAGCACATTTATATTAATAGACACTGTATTTAATAGCAGCCAATTCAGAGCCTTCTAAAGTACATTCTAAAACAATGAGTTTTTTTTTTCCTACTGGCAGTTGCTTAGGAAAAAAATCCAACCAACCAACTACAGGTTATATTTTGAGATGGTTGATTGCTGTGCTCTGGATTCCTTAAGTGAAATATGCTTTACTCATAAAAAATATTACAGATAGAATCCCATTTACAACTGGAATTCTTACAGAGCTTTTTGTACCATGACTGCGATCCTCTTTTAATAATTATCTGATTGTGTACTGCACTCTGTCATGTCTGACTCTGTGCAACCCCAAGGACTGTAGCCCACCAGGCTCCTCTGTCCAGGGAATTTCCCAGGCAAGAATACTGGAGTGGGTTGCCATTTCCTTTTCCAGATCATCTGATTACTCCTCCACAATTAGTATAATGGTTGCAATAAAAGATAGAAAATAATGACGTTTGAGCTGGGAGAGACCTGAGAAATAATCATTTAATCCTAATTACTCCCCAAAGCAAGGTTTCAAACCAACAGTCTCCTGCTGTCTTAGATCCCATCTCCCAGTCAAAGCTTAAGTCTCTGCTGCTGCTGCTAAGTCACTTCAGTCGTGTCTGACTTTGTGCGACCCCATAGACGGCAGCCCACCAGGCTCCCCCGTCCCTGGGATTCTCCAGGCAAGAACACTGGAGTGGGTTGCCATTTCCTTCTCTAGTGCATGAGAGTGAAAAGTGAAAGTGAAGTCGCTCAGTTGTGTCCGACTCTTCGCGACCCCATGGACTGCAGCCCACCACGCTCCTTCGTCCAATGTATTTTCCAGGCAAGAGTTGCCCGCTTTAAATCCACCTAAACTCTGATCATCTCCAGAAACCTGCCAGAGTTATATCAGGAGGGAAGGAAAGGGGAAGATGGAAGGGGAACTTGCCAGGTTTGTCCATCAAGTTCAAGATTTGGTGACTTGCTGTGAAAAGAGCCTGGCTTGCTGCAGTCCATGGGGTTGCAAAGAGTCGGACATGACTGAGCAACTGAACTGAACTGTGAAAAGTCGGCCTTGCTTCTCTTACCTCCAGGTCTTTCCTACCTGTGCTCTTGATCTCACCTTTCTCCTGATCCTCTTGCTCCATTAGAATCTTTTTGTGTGTGTGGGTGGCGGATATCTTCAAATTCTCCATGATACTTGATTCCTTCTCGTTAGATCTGCAAACAGATCTAACAAAATGTTCCCTAGGCTATGTCTCTCCTTAAGGTCACCATCCATTTCTTTCTCTTTAGGATTTTAAAAAATAATCCGTTATTAGAAGATAATATATTTAAATACTGTATGTTATCACTTATGTACACTTTAAAAGCAATATGAATAAATGCACATGCAAAATAGAAACAAACAGATTTAGGGACTTCAGTGTTGGCTCACTGATGAAGAACCTGCCTGCCAGTGCAGGAGATGTAGGTTCAATCCTTGGGTCAGGATGGTCCCATGGAGGAGGAAACGGCAACCCACTCCAGTATTCTTGCCTGGAGAATCACATGGATGGGGGAGCCTGGCAGGCTACAGTCCAAGGGGTCACAAAGAGGCAGACACAGCTTAGCAACTACACAGATATTTAAATATGGAAAAGGATATTTAAATATCTTAAATTGAAGGATGGTGTGAGCTCAGTTCAGTTCAGTTGCTCAGCGTGTCCCACTCTTTGTGACCCCATGGACTGCAGCACACCAGGGTTCCCTGTTCATCATCAACACTAAGAGCTTGCTCAAACTCATGTCCATTGAGTTGGTGATGCCATCCAACTATCTCATCCTGTGTCATCCCCTTCTCCTCCCTCCTTCAATCTTTCCTGGCACCAGGGTCTTTTCAAATGAGTCAGTTCTTTGCATCAGGTGGCCAAAGTATCAGAGCTTCAGCTTCAGCATCAGTNCCATCTCATCCTTTGTCGTCCCCTTCTCCTCCCTCCTTCAATCTTTCCTGGCACCAGGGTCTTTTCAAATGAGTCAGTTCTTTGCATCAGGTGGCCAAAGTATCAGAGCTTCAGCTTCAGCATCAGTCCTTCCAATAAATATTCAGAACGGATTTCCTTTAGGATTGACTGGTTGGATCTCCTTGCAGTCCAAGGGACTCTCAAAAGTCTTCTTCAACACCACAGTTCAAAAGCATCAATTCTTCAGTGCTCAGCTTTCCTTATAGTCCAACTCTAACATCCATACATGACTACCGGAAAAACCATAGCTTTGACTAGACGAACCTTTGTTGGTAAAGTAATGTCGCTACTTTTTAACATGCTGTGTAGGTTGATCATAGCTTTTCTTCCAAGGAGCAAGTGTCTTTTAATTCTATGGCTGAAGTCACCATTTGCAGTGATTTTGGAGCCCCCCAAAATAAAGTCTGTCACTGTTTCCACTATTTACCCATCTATTTGCCATGAAGTAATGGGACTGGATGCCATGATCTTAGTTTTCTGAATGTTGAGTTTTAAGCCAACTTTTTCACTCTCCGCTTTCACTTTCATCAAGGAGGTTCTTTAGTTCTTTGCTTTCTGCCATAAGGGTGGTGTCATCTGAGTATCTGAGGTTATTGATATTTCTCCCGGCAATCTTGATTTCAGCCCAGCATTTTGCATGGTATACTCTGCATATAAGTTAAATAAGCAGGGTGACAATATACAGCCTTAGTGTACCCCTTTCCCTTTGGAACCAGGCTGTTGTTCCATGTCCAGTTCTAACTGTTGCTTCCTGACCTGCATATAGGTTTCTCAGAAGACAGCTCAGGTGGTCTGGTAGTCCCATCTCTTTCAGGATTTTCCACAGTTTGTTGTGATCCACAAAGTCAAAGGCTTTGACATAGTCAATAAAACAAAAGTAGATTTTTTTTGAAACTCTCTTGCTTTCTTGATGACAGTATGAGATAATGTTTTATTAAATACCAAAATATGTACATTGTAAGTTCAGCCTGATAGTGAAAAATATTAAAATACAGCCACTGTGAAAAAATGTGATTTTGACACATTTATAGCTCTTGTAAGTATTGTAGTTTTTGAGAGAGACTGAAATTAGAGGTCTGTTTGGGAGTGACATTGAAGGAGTTTTTACATTGGAAAGAAGTATGATCTATATGACTAGAATCTACGCATTTATGATTATGTGATATATTTTATAATTATGTGATATAGAAACATATTTTTCTGCTTTTTTCAAAATCAAATAAAAATATGTACTTTCAAAAAAGGGCAAATAAAGACACAGGTAATTCTTATGTCAGTTATTCTGTCTTCAACAACATTTAATAGAGTTTTCCCCTCATTATTGATGGAAAATATTTCTGTATGTAATATTAATGATATATATAAATGTGACTACTCAGTGGTGTCTTCGGAAATAATATAGTCCGTTCCATCGTTGCAGTATGGAGCCTGTATTGATATCTCAGCATACATACATACAGACAGGCAGACATGTATTTTGACAGCTCATTTCTCCACTCCAAGACCAAAAGCCTCAACTACCACACCACAATACCACTCGCAACCACTGTGGGAAAAAAAGAGTCATTTGGGGATTTTTTATTGGTGGTGGTTTGTCTGAGGAACAGAAAAAACATCAGTCCTTTAACAGCTGAATGATTTCTAGAGCTTTTTCTTGGGCATGAAATTCGAGTTGATGTACCCGTTTGCATTTATGGGGAGAATGGGTGGCGTGTGGGCCAGGAGCAGCGAGCTTGGCCCTGAGCTTGGCTCTGACCGGTCCCAGCTCCAGATGCCTGTGGCTGAAGAGAGCAGAGGGCCAGAGGGGGTGACATGCAGTGATGGCGCGTGACAGGCATGCATGATCTAACACCTAGCCTCTCCTGTCTGCTCACAGCCTTTTGCTTAGTTTTATCCCCTGTCTTCATTTGGGATTTTTAGCTGTTATTTGAAAGTTAAAGAAAAAGCTTGGAATTGGAAAAAGGAAAGGCTGATAACGGGAAAATGCAGAAATAGGTTGAAAACCGTGATGCTTGAGGAAATGTGTCCTTAAGCATCACTCACAAATACGGAACCGTTGCTTTCAGTTCTGCACTGTCCTGGGGCCACGCCAGCTCTTCGCCACTCTGGCCTGCGAATGAGAGAGTGTGGAAGGAACCACCTGGCCTCTGGATGCTTGGGTGGTGTTTTCATTGGCAGGGTCTCCTGATACAGCCTTTCCTTCCCAAACACGACTTTCTGGACTTGCCTCCCCTTCTCTTTTCTCCCAAGTTCTCGATGTTGTGGTTTCTATAATCATGGCATATTGATTGATTTCTGTAATCATGGCATAATCCAGGCATCTGCCTCAAGAGTATGACTGGATAAGCATCAACCAAGTGAAATGTGTTTTTGTCAGAGAAGATAGTTTCCTTAAGGGACTAGGGTCAGGGATTACACGCGTTACAAAGGAGAATATAGTTTCTAGAAAGTGCACTGGACTGGGAATCAAGAGACATGTCTGTCTCTATCAGAGCAAACCGGCAGGACTTCCCTGCTGGTCCAGGGGCTGGNAAAAAAAAAAAAACACATATCAAAATCCAGGCAAGGCAGGTCCCGCAACTGTTCATCCTTTCAAATTTCTCTGTACCCACAACATCTCCCTACCAGCTCGCTCTCTCTGCATTTACAGCTTTTCCTTTAGGAATCTCCAGCTGAGAACTCCACTCCAAATTCAACACACCCAAAGTCAAATCCACTCCGTTCACCCCATAAGTAGTTTCTTCTTCCATCCTCTCTATTTAGCAGCATGGCTGCTTTCCTGAGTCACCTGGACTGTTTTCCTTTCTTCCCACCCCAGGCCATGTTTCATCAACTCCCAAGGCCTCTGCAGGAGGTGGCCCTCAAGTCCATGCCCTGTGTCCATCCGTGCTGCTGCTGCCTCAGCTCGGAAAAGCATCATCTCTCCCGTAGAAGATGCTCATGGCCTCTGACTGGCCCCCTTGCTCCTAGTCACCCCCATTCAAATCATCTTACACTCTGCTGCCACAACAATCGTTCCAAAACAGATTTCTCCTATTTTGGCTGCACCACTTAGCATGTGGGATCTTAGTTCCCCAACCAAGGATCAAACCAGTGCCCCCTGCATTGAAAGTATGCAGTCTTAACCACTGGACTGCCAAGGGAAGTCCCAAGATCTCGCCTATTTTAAAACTATCACTGTTTCCTAGAAGCTACAGGTTAAGTTTAAGCTTTACAATATGGCCCCAGTGATATATCGGCTATGTCACCTCCCAAAACCCCTTCCACACCTATGGACTGCTCACCAGGTCTCCAGACAAAGGCACAAACTTCCACATTCTCATGTTTTTGTATGAGTCTGGAGGGTCCCCACCCCCACCCCTTTGTCCATCTGGCAAAATTCTATTCATCCCCTAAGGCTCAACTCAAATGTCACTTCTGCTGTTTAGTCTTTCCTGATTCCCATCCTCACCCCCCTCTTCCCTTGAATCAATCACTCCAGGGTGCTCCCATGGCACCGTGCGCAAAACCTCCAACGTGGCATTTATCAAGCAGGATTGTAGTTAGTTATTTACTCATCTGTCTCCCTTCCTAAATTATGAACTCTGGAAGGAAAGAGGCCACAAGACAGTCATGTTTCTATCCCCAGGACCAGTTCCTCTAAGTATGCTGGAGAAGAAGCATTCAGAATCTGTTTGTGAAACAGAACCAGGAAACCCACTGAGCTCTTTAAACAACAGAGACAAAAAGAGAGGGGTATTTAACATTTATCTTGACAGAATTAAAAAAAAAAAAAAAGAAGAAGAAAAAAGCAAAAGGAAACAACTGCTACCTGACTTCAAGAGTTTAGCAGCAGACACCAATGCTGTTCAAGCAGATGGAGGGAATTTTAACTTAAAAGGGAATTCTGTCACTAAGACACCTTGCAGCTCAAACCTCTTCTTGGAAGGATGATGAAGGAGTGTTTCTCCTTTGAAAAGTAAGTTATAGAAAGAAAATGCTGGGACTTCCCTGGTGGTCCAGGGGCTAAGACTCCACCCTTCCAGTGCAGGAGGCCCAGCTTAGAGCCCTGGTCAGGGAACTGCACAGCCAAATAAATAAATATTTTTTTGAAAAAGAAAGGAAATGCTAACTACCATGCTTCCCCGATTAGGATTGAAATGGTTTTAAAAATAGATACATCGTTTTTATTCTATAGTCTTTCAAGATGGAACTTATTTAATAAATGGAACATGTCAAATAAATGCCACATTACTAAATACATTAGATATCTGTCTTAAAAAATATTTTACCAAAAGGTTTCATAGTCCCTTCTGACACTATAAAAATATTTCATTTTTCTCCCCAAAAGTGAATGATGCATCTTATTAAGTTAATATGGGGGAGGTGCAGATGAGCCACATTTTTCTGCTGACACATGTTGCTGAAGCTCGTCAGAGTTCACAAGGAGGATGTTCATATCAACCAAATGGAGCACTGAAAAAGCAGTGAATTCCAAGAAGCAGCTTTTCTTAGCATTTCCTAAAGATGTCAAAGTAACTATATAAAATGTTTGTTTTGTCTGGAAAAAAACAGTGTTTGAGTATTCACAGACCACAGAGAGGTTTGCAGTCAGGACCAGAGATGGTATTTCTAGGGTATCAGCGAACTGAATTGAATCTGCAGAGCTTCGTAACTAGACTTGCCTGTAGGTGTGAAAATGCTACTGTGGTATGAAAGGGCAATTCCTTCCTCAAAGCTTTTTCAGTTAGCTTCTTTCCATGAATATAAAGATGTACAGAGGCTCAAATTTCAATCAGAAATAGTTGCTCTGGCATAAATTCTTTGGAGGCAAAAATCTGGCAGCAATATCCAGGCTGGCTTACACTGAGGAGGGGCGACAGTCAGGGAGGTAGACCAGAAGGCTAGTGCAATGTAGGCAGAAGGGGATGGCGGTCAGGATGAGGGGAGCGGCAGGATGGGACAGCGGGGATGGGACAATTCACCCAGTCATTCAAAGGAAAGCTCCACAAGTGCCAGTGAGTAGAATGACTACAGAGGATCAAGATTTCCAAACTGGGTGGCTTGGAGAATCGACACAATTTAGGAATATGTTTCATTTCCTTCTGGGATCTTCTCAAATCGCAACGTGTAACTCCCAACAACAACCCCAAAGTAAAACTGTTCCGTCACAATCATGAGCTGTGGATCCATGGCCGCGGTTGGCTGTTTAGTTGCTAAGTCGGGTTTGACTTAGCCCGCCAGGCTCCTCTGTCCATGGGGTTTCCCAGGCAAGAACACTGCAGTGGGTTGCCATTTTCTTCTCCAGGGGATCTTCCCGGCGGATTCTTTACCACTGGGGAAGCCCAGCTTAAACAACAGCTCAGCAATTAAACAGAGTCCTAGCTTCTCCTCAAGGGATACACAGAACTACAATCTGACACATACCTATGAGTCCTTCAGCAGAAACCAAGATGCCCCGCGCAGGTGGAAGATGGTGCCTACATGCTCACCACAAGTACACAGACCCCATGTTGGCTGAAACTAGCAGGCTGATGATTAAGATAATCGAGTATCACCCTGTTACTGCAATACCAAGCGATCAGAAGAAAGTCCACAAGCTACTTGTAGCCGCTATTTGCCAGACAGCTCACATCTTTAGGCCTGGTACTCTGTCTAGTTCTTTCTGTATCATCTACCTATTCATCCATTCCTCCCCCACACAGATACTGAGGCCCTTCTATGTGCCAGCATGAATCTGGGGGCTTGGCAAAGAACAAGAGAGACCTGACCTCAGAGAGCTGGCATTCCCAGGAGAAGAAATGCCTAACACTGTGACTTCTGGAAAGTACTCATTTTTTCTTTTTGGTCAAATTGAATAATCTTTATTCAATTAGTTTAAACTAATTAGTATTAGTTCAGAACAATAAGAACTCAAACAAGAAAAAATCACTTACACATCATCCAAGGAAAGTCTCACCACAGAACCTGAGGATCTACTGCAATCAAACAATTTGCTAATTTTAAACCACTCTCAGTTTTCCCCTATTCACTGTTAGCCAAGTGTACCAACAGGAAGCTTTAATATTATATTTAAAATTTAATAAAACAGCTGGCTAACTTGGTGGCTCAGACAGTAAAAGAAAAATCCACCCGCAATGCAGGAGGTACGAGTTCCATCCCTGGGTCACGACGATTCCCTGGAGAAGGGAATGGCAACCCGCTCCAGTATTCTTGCCTGGAGAATTCCAGGGACAGAGGTGCCTGGTGGGCTACAGTTCATGGAGTCACAAAGGGTTGGACATAACTGAGCAACAAACAGTTTACAGAACACAAATGGAGGGTTGAAACGGCCATCAGAAATCATTTTGGCTTCATTTCTCAATTTGAAATGAGAAATTCTTGAGTCGTCCAGGCAATCTAAAATCAAACAAATGAAACCAAAGGGAACAATTCTTTTGCCTTAAGTGTGAATGTCATGGTGCCTGAAAAGCAGGAGGAGGACAGGAAGGGATAACACACAAAACCTAAGAATTCTACGTGTAAGAGGAATTAGCTGCTCTGCCAAATGTCTGGTGGCTGAGCGCCATCTGCTGGTGAGCACCTGAAGTTCAACTACAAAATGAAAAGCAATCCAATGATTACCATGTGTTATAAGCAGCTCCTTGCTTTATAATACAGCGCAGTCTTGAAAGTACGTTTAGAAACAGAAAAAGTCAGCGATATATTGAATACGGCTTTCCTTGACTTCTCTATATAATGTTTTGAGTGTAGAGATTTCATCCTTCTTTCATTTGACTTACTCCTCTGTAGGCTGTTTTTAAAATACTATTTAGCATTTTAAATTTGTTTTCACTTGGTATTTCCGTGCTGTCTGGCTTTCAAGACTTTCTGAGGAGAAGAACTACCAGGTTGCTGCTGCCAGCTTGTAGACAGACTACACTGTACCACACCCACACGGTAGTAACCGGGCACCTTCACCTACTTGAGCAACATGAGGCTGCAACGTCTTAAGATTTACTTAGCTCTCAGGGTCTCTGGGTTGACTTCCTTGATCAACCATCCACATCAATGCTAATGGCAATGAAGGATTATCTATTTGGCTAACAGCGGTTTTCCTTTCCTAACCCACAGAGAAAAAAAAATAATTGGACTAAGTGACTACAGAGATGTCTTCAAGTGATAATCAGTCTTACAAGTACACACCTACTTGAAAAATCTCAAAGAACTATGCTGTCAAGTTTGAGACAACTTTAAGGTATTTAAGAGCGCTATTGAAACATCCTACTTCGCAAGTTCCACATTAGGACTTTCCTGGTACCCCCGTGGTTAAGAATCCACCTGCCAAAGCAGAGGACACAGGTTCAGTCCTTGGTCTGTGAAGATCTCACATGCTACAGGGCAACTGGACCTGTGCACCACAACTACTGACCCCATGGTCTGCACCAGGAGAAACCACTGTAAGAAGTCCACACGCTGCAACGAGACAGTAGCCCCCACTCGCTGCAACTAGCGAAAGCCCTCACAGTGATGAAGACTCAGCACAGCCAAAAATAAACATAATTTTAAAAAATGAAGTCTGTAAAAAAAAAAAAAAAAGCTCCAAGACATATAAAAATTATAAATGTAAATACCCTTTGACCTTCTAAGAACTTAACTAGAGATTAAGACTTTCACACTATGAAACCCTTTATGTATAAGGATATTTACCACTGCATTTATGTAACAGAAAACAAAGTACAGGTATTAAGTACATACATATATACACAATGTAATAGAGTGGAAACAACACACATATTAATAAGAGACTAATTCAATAAATTATGGCAGCACATACAATAAAATATTATAAGGCTACAAAAATCAATGACAAGACTTCGTGTTGGTTTGGAAAGATCTCCAGTATATTTAGATGATAAAAGAACACTGTGGGATAATTTGTGTAGTATACAACCATTTGTGTAAAAGATGGGGGGAAATAAGAAAATATATTCTTATCGGTTGGCATATACTTAAGAGAACCCTGGAAAGATAGACCAAAGATTATTGACGCTGATATTTATGTTGCGGGTGGGACACAGAGGAAGGGAGGATTCTCACTGAACATTGTTAACTGCTTTTAAAACATCTCAGCTACGTGAATATATGACTTAAGCAAGATACACCCTCCTTCCTTTCCTATGGCTGTTTGGAGTCTGGGAGCTTTTTTAAAAAAATTATTTTTAAATGGAGGATAACTGCTTTACAATACTGTGTTGGTTTCTGCCATATATCAACATGAATCAGTCATAGGTATACATATGTCTCCTCCCTCTTGAACCTCTCTTCCCACTCCCATCTGTCTGGGAACTTTCTACAAGCATCCTCAACCACAAGAAGGGTCGGTCTGAAGATAAAGACATAGCAAAGACATAGCAGATTCTGGATCGCCACTGGCTGTAGACTTAACCACCTCCCTCAGTTCTCTAACTTGGAACTTATTATACGGAGCTACTTTTCCTCATGTAAAAGGTTTTGAGTAGAATCATCAGTCGTGATTGGGGTATTAGTGCCTGAGCGAAACCAGGCGCCCCTTTAGCTGAAGGTAAGAACAAGAAGCACCATCTTCTCCAGACCTTTCAGGTGCCTTACTTGGGCCTCCTCCTCTGACTGCTGCAGACACGACCTCCTCTTCTAGTTTCCTTGTACATACCCATTGGAGCTTAATTTCTCTGTCCTGTGTTTGTTTCCCCTGCCCGAGTGAGCCCTTTCAGAACAAGTATGACTGTACAAAAGGAGACCACACCCCACCGGGGTCACCTCTCAGCCCACCTCATGTGCCTTTATTAACTTCTGATTCTAATCTCTAACTAAGTAGGCAGACTATGTGCCAATGTTATTTATCTCTTCAGCAAATCACCCAAGATAATCAGCGAGGTAGAGGCAAGCAATGTGTTGCCACACGTCCCATTTCATTTTCCTGTGAGTCTACACAAGACTACATTTCCCAGCCTCCCTTGCAGGCAGATCAGAACCATGTGACTGGTTACAGCCAATGGGATGCTACATATGACACATAGGGGACGGCATTAAGAGAGGGATGTGAGACCTCTATACCTTCTCTCTTCTCCTCTCACAGTGAATATGGAAGTCCTGTGCGAAAACAGCACAGCTGTAAGATGGGGAAACCTGCGTCACTATTTGAAGAGAGCTGTCCCAGAGAACCACCAGATTTTATGAGGCAGGCAAAAAAACTTTTTCATCTGGAAATCCTGTGAGGGTCCCAGATTTTTCCAGTCACAGAACCCAGGCTATCCTATTCTGACTCAACCTTTCAATCAACAGAAATCTGCTGAGCGCCTACTATATACCAAAATCTGCTAAGTATCTAGAAAAGATACAGGAAACACAAAGACTTTCATTAAGTGAGCAAGTATCTATTAAGCATTGTGCTAGGTTTCAGTCCCCATCCTCAAGGTATTTAAAATTTAGACGGAGAAACAAAATATACATTTGCAAAATACATATTAAACCACATGACTTTCCAAAATCATTTCCCCACTAATACTCCCTCAAAGTACGATATATTTTTAACTTATTTTACTTATTTGAATGAATCTTTAATTCGTCTGTCTCTCTCACCGAACTGTAGAGAGCTCAAAGGCAAAAACTAGATATTTTTTGTTGTTTGGAGCTTTATGCCACCACACTCCCTTTACCAGTGCTTGGCACGTTGTAGGCACTCAACATTTTTCTATTTACCACACTTTCTCACTCTTAAGTTTTTTCTCATTAAGTTACTGGAGATATTTAACATTCTTGACTGCACTTAATACCACCTTGGTTCAACTATCCTTGGGTTCACCGAAATACAGAGAAAAGCATATCTTTACTGATTTTAGCACGTCCTTTACATGTCAGATGACCTAGGAAGTTAGTGTATTTCTGGGATATAAGTAAAAGAGATAAATAATTATGGCTTATCCATTGTCTCGCAGGAAATGATGCAGCTGTTATTCCTTGGCCATTTCCTACTTCTGGAAGAGTAGGCTGGTCATGTGTTCATAACTTCAAGCAACAGAGTATAAATTAATAGTTTTTAGGAAATCTCAATACTATCAAATAGAAATCATCCTTTTTATAAACCAAGTTTTAAACTGAAAGAAAACATTCAATGATATAAAATGGTAGAGGGGGAACACTTTTAATGGAATATTCAAAGTCAATTTTCCCTCTGTCTCCCTTGGCTGCCAATATAGTGTGATGAAACATAAATTTGAAGGCTCATACTTTTAAAAAAAAAAAAAAAGCAGCTCCAAGAAAAAATAAATATAAAAAATTAAATGTAAAGCTTACACTCTAAGAAAATGTGAATATTTCATTATCATCTTCTATTCTTTGATTTTAGCTGTTGGTCTGCTTGTTAATATAGCACTCCTGATCCACGACTACCATCTCAACCTCTAAATAACTTCCTATTTCCTATAATCCTCCATATAGTTGGTGGTGTGAAGATTAAAGCTTAGCCAATTAGCCACCCACTACAGCCTAGTTAATCACATAATCTTTGAGATGGTCAGTGGAGCAAGTGGAGTATGCAATGATTTTTTTTCTCTCTCTCTCTCTCTCTTTACAAAGATTTAACTAATTGTAAGACTTAGCAATGCCCTCGAATAGAAAGGGCAGTTGGGTTTTCAATCAGAAGCTGTGTCACGGCTTTATAAAGTTAGGGCTTATCTTCTTCTAAGAGACACTGTTACACAGAGACTTCTTTAACAAGTTTCCAAATATCCTCAATTAGTCAACCATTGCTTATTTAGACCTGAGTCTCACATCAAGGCTTACTGCGTGAGAATAATGATCAGTAATCCGTAAGGTAAAAACTCAGATTCCGTCACATGACAGCTACACATTCAATTATGGGATTGCTACACTGTGTCTGTTTAAGGGAAATGCTAATCTGAACTGAAGTTTGACAATACTCTCCTCTCATTAATAAGGCCACATATGAGGAGAAGAGAAAGGGGGAGGGAAGGGAGGGGAGAAGGACCCCAGGAAATGAAGGATGGGGAAGAGAAAGACTGCTAAGGTTTGGGGTGAGAGAGGAGGAGGACACTGAGGAAACAGGAGAGGAGGATGGAAGAGCTCAGGAGGACAAAGAGACTCAACTGGTTCCCAGGGAGTCCCGGCTGGGTCAACTCTTGCAATGTTGCTGCCAGTTATTATGGGGCTTTGAACGCCCAGTAAGCAGATCACTGCCAGTTCTCCAACAGTACATGCTTGCTGATGGTCTAGCATCAATGACAAAAGGTGCCAGAGAGAGCAGGTCCGGAACATTCTCAAGTTCTGGTGAGGCTTTCTGATGTCTATGAGTCGTGACCTAAAGGAAAGACATAAGCCACCCACCTGCCTATCCCCCTTAGTGACAAAGCAACCCACGTTGATATCAAGAATGACAGAAGCCATCAAAAATGCTGGAGGAAAAAGATAAATTAAAAAATAATAATAATAAAAAAGAAAAATGCTGGAGGAATCCTGAGATTAGAGAAGCAACCAAAGATGTTGGAGGAGCCCAGAACTAGGAACTGACCTACAGGAGGGCTGAAGAAACCTCTGTGAGTCACTGGGGACATCAGAGCAGGAGGGACAATGAGGTTTACCCAGGGACAGAGCTGAAAGGTCCCCGATGAGGCCTCAGAAATGACTGGACAGCCAGGAGGCAGGACAGCAAAGGCTGAACCAGGAACCCAAACTGGTCGCCTCTACAACTGAATTCTGACCCTCAGAAGGACAGATCCAAGCAAAAAAGTTATTCAGGCATGGGAAGCTGGAAGGAAGTGGGGATTCAGGGGTGTGAGTCACTCAGTCGTGTCCGACTCTGCAATCCCCATGGACTGTAATCTGCCAGGCTCCTCTGTCCATGGAATTCCCATGCAAGAACACTGGAGTGGAGTGCCGTTTCCTTCTCCAGGGGATCTTCCTGACCCGGAGATTCAGGGGGTAGGGAAAAAAGGCAAAAATAACACTCAGGTAGAGTGGGCAGGGGAGTGAAATCAAAGACTAGGAACTCTGGCCTCAAATCCGAGGCAATCTGCTTCCAGCAACCTTCTTGACCTTAACCAGTGCTAAGTGTTAGTGTTCATGCACTCACTCACCCACACACGTACTATCAAACTCTGAAACTGATTAGCCTTAGGATCTAGTGCAAGTTACTTGACCCCTCTGAGCCTCAGTTTCTCTTCTATAAGGTGGGATGTTATAAAGATCTCCTAAGCATAGGCACCTATAGCTTGGCACAGGGCCTAGCATGGAGAAAACACGCAGCAGCTGCTAGCTACCAGTGCTCATCAGACCCCATGAGGGAAAGAAATGGTTTCAGAGGTTTCTAACTGTTCTCACCCCAACCAGAGCTCCCCCCAGACTACTCACTCATTCAGACTCTGCAAGTATATTGTCTGGACACTTTTTTTTTTCTTATAAGATTTTTTATAAGCCTTGTGGGTGATTGAGTGCCATAATTAAGAACAAGTGATATAAAGCAGTATTTGAGCTGGAAGAGGCATTCAAACCAAACTGAGGATCTTGTTAAAATACAGATTCCACTCAGGAGGGCAGAGGTGGGGTCTGAGACCCTGCATTTCTAACAGGCACCCAGGTGAAGATGACCCGACTCGCGAGCAAATAGTGTTTTAAATAGCAAAGAAAGATTATCACAGGAGAGAAGAGGAGTGAACAAAAACAAAAAAAGAGAAGGAGGTGACAAGCGATAAAAGAAATTCTTATATGCTGAGATTTAGGGAAGTCATTCTGGCCTACAGATTTTCATGGGGGAGGAAGAAGATGAGTTAACTTGAATTTTATGCTAAAACAGCTTGTTTGTGGCTGATCTAACACCCATTGTACATCTGCTCTATTTATTAAAGAAAAGGGCACACTGACCTGAAGTGAAGAATGTCCATGTTAAAAATAAAGATGCAATGCCCCTCTTCCTGGGATGCCAATGATGGTCCTCCTTTGAGGATAAGTGACTCCCTTCCCAGGTGCCAAGGCCATGCTGACTCCCTGTGTATGTTCTGGTCTTTTTTTTTTTTAACCTTGAAGAAATGTATCCTTGACTCGTTTAGTGTTCTTTGTTCTTGCAAGATATAAAACTGTGCTGAAAACAAAACAAAAAAAAAAAAACCCTGCATCTCTGGACAGTTTCTCAGAGTAACCTGGGAAGCTGGCTTGGGGGCTAATCCTCAGTTTGGCTCAAATGAAACTTTTCTACTCTTATTGCTGCTGCTGCTGCTGCTGCTAAGTCGCTTCAGTCGTGTCTGACTCTGTGCGACCCCATGGACAGCAGCCCACCAGGCTCCCCCGTCCCTGGGATTCTCCAGGCACGAACACTGGAGTGGGTTGCCATTTCCTTCTCCAATGCATGAAAGTGAAAAGTGAAAGTGAAATCACTCAGTCGTGTCCGACTAGTAGCGACCTCACGGACTGTAGCCTACCAGGCTCCTCCGTCCATGGGATTTTCCAGGCAAGAGTAGTGGAGTGGGGTGCCATTGCCTTCTCCTCTACTCTTATTACTGTTTATTATTTTCATCAACAAGGGAGAGAGGAACCAAAAATCAACCATACATCCCCCCACCCCACCCCACCAAGACCTCAGGCCTAAACTGGCCCCTCGACATCATTAAATGACAGTGAAGAGAAGCAGAACCTGACACAAGGAAGGCTCTTGCCACACAGTCACCTCCACGACAGGAGGAAGATTTCCAAGTCTTCTCCTCCCACCATCACCTCCTCTACCTGGCCCTTCCTCACCCAGGAAACTTCCTCCCTCGCCTTGATACTTTGAGTTCGTTTCTGAACTTCCAAGGTAAAGGCCCACGCCCGCAGACAGTACTCTCTCCTCACCTTGCAAGACCTCCTCGCTCACGGGTTTTCAAAACCCTGAATCACCGCTTTCATCCTCAAACTTCTACTCCTGCATCCTCCCGAGAAGGCTTGGGCACCATAATGGATCAGCCCCGCTCACCGGAGCCCTCCCAATCCGTTTACAAACCCTGTCCAGCACCCAACTCCTCCTTCCCTGACTTTAGGCCTTAGGTCAAAGAAACAACTCTAAGATTTCCTCTAGCTTCCTGGGATTTCATCACTTCCTCTCTACAAACCTTGAATCCCAGGCTCCTGAGAAGACTGGAACAGACTAGAAGCTGCTCCATCCTCTTTCGGTCACCCTTTGGCAGTGATTCTCCAGCCTCTGACTAGACCAGAGCCACCTGGGACCACTCTAGGACCACGCCCTCCAAGCCCCGCCCCCCATTAAAATAAAAAAAAAACCATTGCCCTTGGGAAGCCACATTATTCCTAACCAGGAACAAGCTGCCACCCCCACAATGAAGACCCCCATCCCTCATGGGGAAGGCGGGGAGAGGCAGGTTTCATCCTGATCTCATTTGTGCTGGGTCCCTTAATGTGGTGAAGGGGGTTCTAGAGGCAGCCGGGGAGGGCAGTTCTAAAGATATCACAGTTTATACTTTATTAACTTCAACTGGAAAGCTGGACCCCTCCTCTGAGTCTTCCACCGGAGTCAGGTGGAGAGCAGCTGACAAACTCCGTTGAGTGTGAATCACGCTCTGGCAAAGATCAGAGAAGAAGCCAAGGGCCCCCACTCCTCTAGTCCTATAAGCCATAGACTACACAGTCTTTAGGACATATTTCTACAAGTCAATTAAAAAAAAAAACACATCATTTTTCAACACAGATAAAAACATGACGTCCAGAGTTTAAAAGGCAGCTAACACAGCGAAAGTTCAACCAGGGAATGAAGAAACATTTTCTGACTTCGTCTGTATTCTATCCAAATAACCATCTTCCAAAATGGGATTCAGCTGAATGTGCCTGGTTTACTCAAACCCAGAAACTTAATGAAAGCCAGGCTGAACAGAAAATGACAGTCTAGCACTACAAATGAACAGACAGGATGTATTTCACCAGATAAAGAAATTAAGCCCTTCGGGAAACAACTGTAATCGCTGCAAGTATAAGTTTCGCCCGCTGCTTAATCCCTGTAAAGGAAAGCATCATACCTGATAAGATCGGGTTCTGCACCCTCGTTCTTAAAGGAGGCCAGAAGTAGTCTCTCTCGAGTTACAAGATCATCCAAGAGGTTCTGTCTTCGGTCTCCTTCGAGCTGTGTTCTGCAGGCGACTCGTTAAGGTCCAAGAGTAGGTGAATTACCTCATTTGATCTATTACGTTATTAACCAAGCTTTCCAAGTCAGAGGGGACTGTTACAAACTTGAACCAACCCTACCCCGAAGAGGCCTGAGCCAGCGCTCTCCTGCTCTGATCTCAGCCTTCACTGACCCTTCCAGTAAAGGACCTGGATGGAACCATCGCAGAGGACTTACAAACGCTGAACCAGACCCACCATGTGAGATCATTCACTGAGAAATACAGTGGGTAAAAACGATTTTCCTCCCAGTGGCCAACCCTGAAATGTTCTTCTCTATAGCACACTGTGGCTCAGGGAATCCTTAAGTTCTGAGTGCTGGTCACAGTGGTCAAGGGTTTTTCCTAGACGTTAATACCTAAGATATTTTGTTAAAAAGGAAAAAAAGAAGAAAAAAAAAAAAGCTTTGTTGCCCTCTTTCATATTATTAACACCTATTAATGCACCTACAATATATGTTGTAAAGTGCTACTTTATACAGATTTGCTCTAAAAAAAAGCTGTTGCCATCAGCTCACTAAATACTTTGAATGATTTTCATAATTCTAAACAAAATTACAAAGAAATAACCATATTCTAATGTGTTACTCTATGATCTGTGCTAGACTAGGGGTCCAAAAGCCCACTATTTCTGTTTTGATCATTACCCATGGTCTCGGCCAATTCCTTCAGTGTTTTGGATCGGTTTCTTCGATGTCCCCCAGGTTCTCTCATGCCTTTTCCAACACAACTCATGGCTATGGCTTTCCCAGTTCATTAAAGAGTGGGGCTACTGCTTTGGATTTATGGACTTACAGACACTTTTCCTTTCGAGAGGGATATTAAATCCTGCATTTAGGCCCCCGAAGTTTGAGAACTTGGCAGAATATAGTAGTTTTCCCTGGGTGGGAAAACCACGGCCCAGTGAATCTACTTTGGTTGATAATTTTGAATAGAAAGAGCTGGACAGCTAGCAAAAAAAGCAAATAAACCCATAAAAAAATGTTCCCCGGTAACAGATACTAGCTAAAAGAATCATAAATCCCCCCTAAACCAATGTAACTACGCAGTGTTATTGACTCTGGACATTATAATAATGGATACATTCTCTCAACATTCCAGAATGCCCCGATTTCCTGAGAAAAATGACTACCAGGGCTTTTCCATCTCCTACTTGACTACGGCCACTAAGAACCCATCTTGGAAACAGTGAAGCAGCAACTGTAACTAAGAAACAGTGAGCAAGTCCTTCCTCTGTACTAATAAAAGGGCCAAATATTAGCCTTCTGATCAGTGCAACATCAAAAATAAAGACAGTGTTTCAAATAAGTGGTAAACTGTCAATAAAGCAGAAGCGGCCCCTGGGGAGGGTAAGAGGGGTGGGGAGGAGAAGGGACAGAAGCTATGACATAAATTATACAGGACAAAACAGGAATTTTAATTGTGGAAATTACTAATTATATCACAGTGCTGATTAGCCTCGTCTTCCATTCTGTGCTCAACTTACTCTGGCAACCTGTGGCTTTGCTGGGATTTCAGTTATCCAATCCTCCAAGTGAGCATAAACTCAACGATAATCCAATATTACAATTAAGCAGACTACAGATCTGACTCAGGCGTTTAAAGATAAGAAATAAAATTAGAGAAGTATCATTAAAAAATGCCTTTGGAGAACTTTCTAATACTCTGCTGCTGCTGCTGCTGCTGCTGCTAAGTCACTTCAGTCGTGTCCGACTCTGTGTGACCCCATAGACGGTAGCCCACCAGGCTCCCCCATCCCTGGGATTCTCCAGACAAGAATACTGGAGTGGGTTGCCATTTCCTTCTCCAATGCATGAAAGAGAAAAGTGAAAGTGAAGTCGCTCAGTCTATCCGACTGTTAGCGACCCCATGGACTGCAGCCCACCAGGCTACTCCGTCCATTGGATTTTCCAGGCAAGAGTACTGGGGTGGGGTGCCATTGCCTGCCCCGTCTAATACTCTAGAGTAAGGAAAATCTTCCTAGTCGAGAATGTCAACCTAGTCCAGGAAACTATAAATCTGTATAAAAATTGTAACTATCTGCAAAATAAAAGTACAAGTGGCAAATTAATAGTGGCAAATTTTAAAACGGCAAAGGATATAACAGGGCACTGGGGAAAAAAAACAAGAATTATGTTAATAAACTGAAAAAAATGCAGTTTTACATTAGTGGAAGAAATACAAATTGAAACATACTGTCATTTTTGCCAGCCAGATAAGAAACCATGACAGAAGGCTCTAGAAAGGGCTGAGGAACCAAGCACTCTCAGACATCCTCGGTGGGAATGGAGATGGGTTCAACCAACTGCCAGACTGTCTTCTATATACCTAACGGAATTTAAAAGGCACATTCTTTTAACAGGAATTTCTCCTGCAGATACATTCGCAGGACTATACAAAGATGTAGGAGCAGGGAATTCCCTACCGGTCCAGTGGCTAGGACTCCACACTTTCACTGCCCAAGATCTAGGTTCAATCCCTGGTTGGGGAATTAAGATCCCACAAGCCACCACTTAGTACAGCCACAAAAAAACAGATGTTCAGTGCAGCATTATTTGTAATAGCCAAATACTGGAAACAATGTAAGGTTTGTCAATAAGGAAATAGCATACCTCGGCAATGGCATGTTTTGTAGCCCCCTTCTTGGCTCAGAGGTTAAAGCGTCTGCCTGGAATGTAGGAGACACCAGGTTCGATCCCTGGGTTGGGAAGATCCACTGGAGAAGGAAATGGCAACCCACTCCAGTAGTGTGGTAGGAAGCCATCCCAGGGATCATCTCATCCAGGGAGACAGGAGTGCTTTGATCTCAGGGTTAACTGGGGTCTACTGGACATGACCACACGCATGTTCTGAAGCTCACTAGTGCTCAGTGGGAAAAAGCCAGAGACTTGTAATTGTTAAGCGATGAACCTGAGAATGGCAACACGTGATAGAATATAAAGAGGCTTCTGGGCTTCCCTGGTGGCTCAGAGGTTAAAGCGTCTGCCTGGAATGCAGGAGACACCAGGTTCGATCCCTGGGTTGGGAAGATCCACTGGAGAAGGAAATGGCAACCCACTCCAGTACTCTTGCCTGGAGAATCCCATGGAGGGAGGAGCCTGGCAGGCTACAGTCCGTGGGGTCACAAAGAGTCGGACACGACTGAGTGACTTCACTTTCACTTTCAAATAGTTTGTCTCATATGAATTTGCTTTGCCTTTGAAGTTACAGTATGTGTTAGTCACTTCGTCGTGTTTGACTCTTTGTGACCTCATGGACTGTAGCTTGCCAGGCTCCTTTGCTCATGGGATTCTCCAGGCAAGAATACTAGGGTGGGTAGCCATTCCCTACTCCAGGGAATCTTCTGGATCTCCTGCACTGCAGGCAGATTCTTTACCGTCTGAACCAGCAGGGAAGCCCATAGTTACAATATGAGTTCCACCAAACTGTGTACTCTAATAACCAGGCATTCTTTCAGTATTTGGCACTTGAAAATTTGAACATAAATAGCACAGACTGTACACAAGTCAAGATAGTTTAAATTTCTCAATATGTCACTGCTATTTGGGCCACTCTCAGATTATGGAATCCCCAGTGAGGACACTCCGGAATCTTCATGTACCTTCTGGATTATTTATCTCCCATCCTCAAGGTTAATTCACATGAAACAATTTCTCTTGTTAAATGCCAATTTAGCCCTAAGGTATGAATGTTTAATCCTCATAAAGGTAGTGGGAGTTACATGTGTGCAGTGGCTATGGTCCCTTAACTAATTAGTGGTGAGAGGATGTTAATAAGAGAGTGATTTATATAATACTAACGAACTGCCAAATACAGTAAAATCTAATTTAGACCAACTGGTGGAAAGCCAGACTTAACTGGTAGAAGAGTAAGAATTTTAAAATATACAAAAGAGAGTATATATCATAGATTCCAACATATTTGATAATTCAAAGTACTTCTTTAATGGACCGAGGGCATTGAGTCTTGCCAAGTAGAGATGCTATTGAAAACTTCTTTAAATGAATAGATACGAGTCATTGGGATTGTCATTACATAACATTTTTAAACATTAATTAACATTTTCAAGTTTGAGACTTTTTTCCCCCACAAACTAATTGTAGTCCTAGATAATTTTAGTTACAATTTTGTATTACTGAAAAAGCCCTTCACTGACTGGGTCTGAGCAGTTCTACTTACTTGGGACACAGAAAGGCAAGCAAGTAGATCTTAGCTTTTCCTAGGCTTGCAAATTAGCTCTTGAAATAAGACAAATGCATATGGTAAGAGCCCAGTGAACATTATTGCTCCCTCACTGTTTGTCTACAGCACATTCTTACACAGTACTGCCTGTATCCCAGCCTCTGTTCTAGGCACTGAGACGCTAAAAGTGGACCCTGTATTCCAGCTTAGTGTCTGGATTTGGTCTGAAGAATCATGATAAATCATTACACAGTTATCAGAAACAAAATAATATTTGTATGTCTGCACAGGAGGTGAGGGGAGTAAGGGAAGGCTGGACAAAAGGTACAGAGTTCATCCTGTTTCCTGGATCATCACACACCAACATCTTGGTCTGTGTGAGTCTCCTTTTTCTTCATTTATATATGTATTCTCTTTTATTCATAGAACTCACTCCCATTCTCCCCCTAGCACAAGTAATCATTCTAATCCATTGATAACCTCTTTTTAAATTAGTATGTGCTCTTGTATAGCAAATACTATACTACAATGCAAAACAGCAAAATGGATGTCTGAGGAGGCCTTACAAATAGCTGTGAAAAGAAGAGAAGCGAAAAGCAAAGGAGAAAAGGAAAGATATACCCATTTGAATGCAGAGTTCCAAAGAACAGCAAGGAGAGATAAGAAAGCCTTCCTCAGTGACCAATGCGAAGAAATAGAGGAAAACAATAGAATGGGAAAGACTAGAGATCTCTTCAAATGTACCAAGGGAACATTTCATGCAAAGATGGGCTCGATAAAGGAAAGAAATGGTATGGAACTAACAGAAGCAGGAGATAAGAAGAGGTGGCAAGAATACACAGAAGAACTATACAAAAATGAGCTTCACGGCCCAGATAATCACAATAGTGTGATCACTCACCTAGAGCCAGAAATCCTGGAATGTGAAGTCAAGTGGGCCTTAGGAAGCATCACTATGAACCAAGCTAGTGGAGGTGATGGCATTCCAGTTGAGCTATTTCAAATCCTAAAAGATGATGCTGTGAAAGTGCTGCACTCAAGAGCCTGGCAGGCTACAGTCCATGGGGTCACAAAGAGTCGGACACGACTGAGTGACTTCACTTCACTTCCCCCAAAACAGAGACTAGGAAAGCCCTGTATGCATCAATGATAATGCAAATTAACATTCATGAGCACTTACTAAGTGCTACATAAATTATTTGATATGGAACAATCTCCAAAATAAAGTGTTAGACAAAACCAAAAAATAGCAAAGAGCTAAATAGTGAATGGTATGCTCCCACTGCATGCATTAAAAACATATGTTGGTACATACACAGAAAATTTCTCAAAGGATATAGAAACAACTGCCTCCAAGGAAAGGGAACTGGGGACTCAGGGAGTAAGGGAAACTTCCTATCTACTGGGTATTGCTTTGGACTGTTTGACTCTATTAAATGCTAACTAACAGAAAGTTTCAGAACGAAACATATGATACATTCCTTCTGTAGTCAAAAGCACTTTATACTTACATGTACACATATCTGTTCATGCCTAGAAAAGTCTGTGACAATAGGAACCAACTACCAACACTGTTAACTGTGGAAGAATAAGCTAGAACAGGATGGGGAAGTGGAAGTGAGAGAAGCATAAACAACTAACAACAGAAAATGTATGGGTAGAGGGACTTTCCTCATGATTCCTGTGGCTGAGAATCTGCCTTGCAACACAGGGGATTCGGGTTTGAGCCCTGGTTGGGGAATTAAGATCCTACATGCTGAAACTACTGAAGCCTGTGTGCTAAGCCCATGGACCACAACCAAGATCCAACAGAGCCAAATGATATTTTTTTAAAAAAAGGAAATTGATAGGTGGAAAATACCTTTTATAGAAAAAGTAAAGGCAAGTTTTAAAATTTAGCAGACAACTGAATTTAAACTATTAAGTAACCAGCAAAGGACATCAATTTTAAGAGCAGTAAAACTTGGTGATTACGTTTTGAAGAGGAGGAGTAACTGGAGAACAGAATCACAGACAGTTGATGCTGGGACAGGTAAGTCGAATCTCTTGTTCACCCGACCGGAAACCATGGCAACAGTGGGTGAGAGCCCGGCTCTTTCTCACCACCTGACGTGGGGCTTCTCTACCCTGAGGCCCCCAGTACTGCTCACTTAACTCTGCCACTTCTTAGCATCCTGTTAATAACAATACTGACAATATTAATTCAGAATATTCCAGAGAGCCCCAGTAAATCTGGAACAACTGGAAAACTAACCAATTAGGAACACTCACTCTGCCTCCTGGTTTCGTTTTTATTTTACTCTATTGAGAGAACAGAACATAAGGAAATGGGGGATAGAAGGAGCTGGAGAGAATAAACAGATGCACAGCCCTTCTACCTGACACACTCACTATAATGGAAGTTGTTGCTAACGAGAGGTCATAGAATCACCTAGAAGGTAATGACACTCCATGGATGTGGGCTCATGGTAGCTGGGGGGCACGGGTACAGGGTTAAGGAAGGACAAGCAGAAAACAGGGCAGATGGTCATGAGGCCAGTGCTGGGACCATCACTGCCAAGGAGGAAGATCAGAGAACAGACAAGGAAATGGAAGCTCTAACCACCAGAGTACTCTGTCATTGGCCAGACTGAATTTACATGTAATTATAACCAGTTCATGCAAGGCTGCAAATGAAACTAGATCCTGATTTTGCATCACTGTGCTTCAGAGTCCAGCTTCTCTGCTATAACCTGGGAAAGCACTTCCAACCTAGGATAGAGAGGGGTGAAGATGGGGCTGGACCCAGGGAACACCCCATTCCTTCCCTCCCCTACTTCCAGCTCCTGGAGTTTCTCCTAATTGGTAGAAGGCATAAGAATTTAAGTAAGTCTTCCGTGCAAATTAATTGCTTTGGAGAAGGGTAATTACTTCCAGAGCCACAAGAAGAATTACACAGAGACAGTTTAAGGTCCCAGAGGCCAGAAGATTTTTCTGGCTCACACAGCACTTCAACGCTTTCATTTTTATTTATTATTCGCTTTTAGGGGGAGTCCCAGGTGGCTCAGATGGTAAGGAATCTGCCTGTAATGCAGGAGACCTGAATTCAATCCCTGGGACAGGACGATCCTCCAAAGTTAACAAACTCTACTGAGTGTCTATTAAGGACCAGCCCAGGTGCCTACCTTCCTCAAAGGACTGATCCCATTTTGCAAGTAGTATTTTAATACTATCATTATCTGCATGCCTGGATGTACCCTCCTAATGTGTTATAAACTCCATGAAAGGGTACCTGTAAATTCTCCACATTAGCTGTAATTTTACCAGTGATAAAATGGTAAGCATGATAAAATGGTAAGCAGCAGTTAATCCTCAAGGAGGGCTTGCTTTATGCAAAGCACCTTCTATGCATATAATTTAGTCCTCCCAACAATGCTATAGGCTGGATGTACTTTATCCTTTTTTCACAAATTAAGAAAACAAGGTACAACAAAGTTAAGTAACTTGCCCTCAAAGAACTGAAAACTTTTATTCAATACCAACGATTATGGGAGAGCTTGTCCTGTGAGATGCTTTAAATACAGCATTTTCTTCAACTTTCATAACAGCCTGGAAAGCAAGTCTGATTATTCCTACTCTGTAGATAATGAAACTGAGGTCAAGAAAGGCCACGTTGCTCTCTGGCCTTGAAGCAGTGGTGGAGCTGATCTTCTATCTCAGCTGTCTGCCACCAAGCCAGGCCTGTCCAGAGTGTCCCAACAGTGCCCAGACTTAGGGGTTTCATGGAGCAGAAGTATTTCCAAACAAGCTGTGGGGGTGGGGAGAGGGGATTTATCTAGACCGATTATACACGTTGCCATCTATGTGGACATTCCAAAAACCACAACAGACAAAACTCTCATCTGCTTTTACTACCATGTGAAAAAGCAAGATGTTAATACTCAAAACCAGAGAGAACCATGTAACAGACTATAAATCAGAAAATTCCTCTGAAATAAAAATGACCTTGTTCTTAATTTTCTCACAGTAGCAGACACCAGTGAAAACTGTTATGGCCAGGTGCAGTGTTTTAGAACCACATCCCCACTACTGGGGCACCCAGGGGCTATTCTTAAAACCTCTCCAGTGAGCTCCTCCACGCCTACATGTAGCCACGTATCCAGGTTTGTTACACGGGGCATCTCTCCAGCCAGCTACCTGTCTACTCATCTTTCTTCACCCAGAAAATAAAGTGGAACACGGTTATGAATCCATTTAAAAAAAAAAAAAAAGATTATTTTTCTATGTGGACCATTTTTTAAAGCCTTTATTGAATTTGTTACAATACTGCTTTTTTTTTTTTTTTTTTTTTTGCTTTTATTGGCTGCAAGGCATGTGGGATCTTAGGGTTTGAACCTGCATCCCCACTATTAGAAGACAAAGTCTTTACCACTGGACTGCCAGGCAAGTCCCTTTCTCTATCGATTCTTAAAAATTAATTCTCCAGGACTTCTCACAAGAGACCAAAACAGCTTTTGGTACTGAAATCCTTTGTAAAGCGATTTTCAGAAATTCTTTTCAAAGTACTAAAAGTGCTGCCTTTGAAAAACCCAACAAAAAGACAAGCTTCACGTAAAACTAATTCTAAGAATAACCTTAGCGCCACCTGAAATTTCTTATGCGACCTCCTGTTGCACACAGCTTTTCTCACCTGGTGAGACCATTATAATCACCGTCTCCAAGAAGCACTGTGAATAGAAGTTAATGCTTTTCAGCAATTTTCAACTCTCTGGCTTCAGAACTTTGGATTATGAATTGCAAGCTAACCGATTCGAAAGCATGCCACTTTCATTTTAATTTCACATTTATTCTTGCCAGAGAAAAATACTTTTTCGTGAAAGAGCAGTAACATCTTATGCCTCACATCCCAGAATTTAATTGTTTGGAAGGTATTTTCATAGGACTTATCTTTCTGGCAACTCCTAGTGTTCCTTGGAAAACTTCACAAATGCAGAGAGGCATAAATTTCTTAAGTCAGGTACCAGAAACTCTCGACTGCCCGACACAGTAAGGAAATGTGGTTTCCAAATATTCACATTAAAAAAGTCACCCCACATTAATTATGCCTCAAGAAAAAGGATTAAAAAGTCACTCTCTTGGTGATTTATGGACACACATTTTTCTAAGAATTACAACATCATAAAATATACCTAATAAACCACAGTGAAGACTGTTTAATCTTTCTGATGATTAAGAAGGGTCTTGAGGATTTGCATTATAAACAAGATTTGTCTTGGCATTACAGCAACACGCCAAGTAATAGGGAATTCTCACTGAAGACAGGTCACGTGATGGTGGACTGTATTCTATCACTAAAGTAGAATTCAGCTTTTAAACAACTGGCTTTGGGTCCAGACAGCCCTGCATTGGAATCTTGGCTTTCCATTTCTCAGCGGCGGGGACTTAGGCAAGTTACTCAAGCTCTTAAAGATTCTTCTCCTGGGTGTGAAGAACATTCCTCTGCTGGAATGCTGAAAGTAAAAGTTACTAATTTACATCAGTGACTTGAGGCACAAGTTGGCCTTGGCCTCAGTACCTTTTTTGTAAAGAAGGAAAAGAACCCACCCAAACAGTCTAATAATAGGAGGATATCAGACCTGACAAGTTGCTATCTGATACATCTTAAATCTGGATGATAACTGCCCTAGAATTACTTCAGGTATCTGCCATAGAATTATCTTAAGTGTTTGGGAAGAGGAAGGTCAGGGAGAGGGAAGATGTGAGAAACAAGACAGTAATTAAATAAAGGCCTGAGTAATACAGAAGCTACCTCCTTCTCCCCGTTCTAAGAAACGGTCTCCCTGAAAATCTAGAGGTTAATGAGCGCCCCTTGCTGGCTCAGACAGCAAAGACTCTGCCTGCAATGCAGGAGACGCCGGTGGGAAAAGCCCCCTGGAGAAGGCGATGGCGACCCACTCTAGTACTCTTGCCTGGAGAATTCCACGGGCAGATTAGCCTGGCGGACTACAGTCGATGGGGTCACTAAGAGTGGGACAGGACTGAGCGACTAACACTTTCACTTTCCCATAGGGCGATTCTCTAAATTCCCTCCCTAGCTTTGGTTGCCGTTCCAGTAGAAAGAGGCCTTATTATTCAAAAACAAAACAGAATCTTCAAGAAAGTTGTTATATTCCAGTTGAGTGTTTGGTTTCTCCTAGGAAAGTCTAAATTATTCACATGATGGTCCTTAAATACTTTCATAATATATTTAATAACTCGGTTTGGTGTTTTTTTAATGTCTGGTGCTTAATTCAGCAAATTCTGAGATCACCACAGAACAGACACCACAAGATTTCAAAATGTGGTTAGACTGCAAGCATTTAGAAGGAAAAAGTCAATTATTACTGCACCATGCTTGGTACGCCTTATAATTAATAACTAGCAGAAATTATTAATAGAAGAAAGTAAAAGTTATTAATTTATATCTTCTTGCACCATAGGTTTAGCACATAAATATTATAAGATGTGCTATGTCTGGGGGTTTCCCAGGTGGCACTAGTGGTAAAGAATCCACCTGCAATCCACCTCTGTAGTCTCTGTGTCCAAGCTAGGGACTCCACTTTCTAGGGGACCCCTTCTCGTACCGTTGGGTGAGGTCATAAGAACGGACCTCTTAAGGGTATCTGTCTCCTCGGACCGCCCGATGTCAAGTATCCCAACGTGTCTAAACCTGTGTTGACTTCGTTGAATCGAGTGTACGTGTGTAATATACTACTCATTATTAGTCAATGGATAATCGTTTATGTCAATAATTATAATTTAGTCCTTTGTTATAAATCGATACAAAGATTATATGTTAAACGACGATTCAGCGAAGTCAGCACAGGTTGAGACACATTGGGGCATTTTCCGTCGGGTGGTCCGAGGGGGCAGGGACCCTAAGAGGTCCGTTCTTGTGACCTCACCCAACGGTAAAGTAAGAGGTTACGTACTTTCACTTTTCACTTTTACTTCAGCGAGCCAGCACAGGAACTCCTAGCGACCCCATGGACTGCAGCCCACCAGGCCCCTCCGTCCATGGTATTTTCCAGGCAAGAGTACTGGAACGGGTTGCCATTGCCTTCTCCGATATACAATTTAGGTTAATACTAAAATGAGTTTGCACACCTTGATCCCATGTGCAGACTTCCAAGCACTTGGTAGAGAAAACAGCTCTGCTAACTTGAGGTCAATATATTAAAACTTGTGGATTTTAATAAAATAAAAATTCCTTACATAATAAACTAATTGGACAGTAACAAACCATAACCAGACAGAGGGTAAAGTTACAAACTGAACATATCAGAATGCCCTAATTGTGTTAAAAATAAGGCCTCAATTGTTCACTGAAATTAAACTTTTATTTGAAACCTTACTGGGTGAATAACTGAATACTAGAAATCATTCAACTATCTAAACCAACCTCTCTGGTGACATATAAGGATGATACTTGGAGAAAAATACATTTTCCAACATCTTCTATTCTTTTATCTAAAAAGCTACATTTTCACCATGCTTAAAATTGGGCAGGAACAATCCATTTCCTGAGATACCAAAGTCTGGGTCTTTGGTATAAACCATGGATAAAGGAAAGGGATGGTAAGAGAGGCCCAGTTTGAGGTCAGTTGTAAACTCAGATTTAAGGGATTAGTTTATGTAACAGGTCATATATATTTTCCTAAATTGATCAGATCATGAATTTCTAAAAACATAGAAAGATTTTAATACTTGACATTGTTGGTAGGAAGTAGAGGTGATGTCACAACTGACTTCACACACGTGCCTCCCATGAGTAGAGTGAGTGAGTGAAGTTGCTCAGTCGTGTTCGACTGTTTGCCACCCCATGGGCTGCAGCCTACCAGGCTTCTCCGTCCATGGGATTCTCCAGGCAAGAATACTGGAATGGGTTACTATTTCCTTCTCCAGAGGATCTTCCAGACCCAGGGATCGAACCCGGGTCTCCCGCATTGGAGGCAGATGCTTTTATACCCCCACCTAAAAACCTCCCAAACCAGGGGTACTGTTACTTCTAGAACCATAAGGTGAAGAAGTCACATCTCAATAACCTACATAATTAGGGAGGAAAAAAGTACGGTTTCTACTGGTACGGATCTCTCAGAAAAGGAAAGGAATTGTTCAAAACTCTGGGAACTGCACTGAGCAGAATCATGGCTCAAGAGCATCATAGAAGTTCTGCTGCTGGACTACTTTCACCGCAGTCTAGACAGGTAGCAACGCGGGGCTCGGTGTAAACACAGCGCTAACAGAAAACACTAGCTGCCTGCACGATCAAGGTTACACCCAACTAAGTAAGTTCTTGCTGTGCGTCTTGCTTCGCCAGCATATTCACTGTAAAACATATAACGGATCCTTAAAATAGAAATCGAGATTATAGGCAATATTTCAGAAACCAGGTCTTCCTCAAGCTGTGGAAAAAATCTGGGTGGCCCAGATTCCTTCCTTTCTTAAAATAAGACTGCTTGTCCTCCCACTCTAGCAAGAGGTGGAAATGTTTACATGGATACATCTGATGTGTTGCCACAGCTCTTAGCAATAAGTCCTTCAAAAGGGCGATCTTTTCCTTCAGTTTCTGCAACAAAGCTCTGATTGTCACGGTAAGCTGAAAAGAAAAGAACACAGCCTAAGTATGCTAGTCCAGAGGTGTGGAATCCCCCAAAAATATCATGTAAATGCTGCTTTACAAACTGATTCCATCAGGGGAAGGCTGGGAGACACATCAAGCCCCCCAATGATAACCTCACGATTGTATGGAATCTTAATGGTTGCCTGGGCCAACCACCCATCTAACACTTATACCCAATCCTATGACCTGACCAGGAGGTAAGTCGGTCCATCTATGAACCCTGGCTTTGCTCTCACAATCAGCTGAATTCTGGCCCTTGAACATCTACCTTCGGATCCTATTTGTCTACCAGGAGCCACACAGGAAATTGCATGTACCCCACCTTTGTTCACCAGCAAAAACCCCACAGTTCCCTCACCCACACTGCAAAGAACAAGATGTCAAGCCCCACGACCATCCTGGACAGTCTTCCCTAAACACACTGGTATCCCTACAACCCATTAAAAGTTTTATAGCAGTGTGGCCTTTCTTTACAAGAGGAATGTTAACCACATATGACTCTCTTTTCCAGGAGTGTGTGCATTTTCTCCAGTTTACAAACCCAGAGTCAAGTTTTGTTTGTGACTCTAAGTGCAGCCTTAAAGGATGGTGGAGAGGTGGGGAGAAAGCCTCTCAGGAATGTAAAAACATGAAAAATAAAATCAACCCTATAAGGTAAACATAGTCAACCATGGATATAACCAGAGGTATGCTTAGAAAGACAAGATTGTCACAAGTTTCATTTGCTACCTTGTTAAAGGAACAATAATGCAACTGCAGTGAAGCAGGGGCTCTCTCATTAGATTAGTGGGGTCACACAAGGAAAACACAGCAGAACAGCAGAGGCTGGCCAAGGACGACATACATCAAGCAACCCTCAAAGGTGTCAGCAGCCAAGAAAAATCTAACCGTAACTGCTCTAAAACCTCTGGGAACCACGGAAAAACCACCCACAATGTCTATGGGGAAACGCCACAGATGGCAGATCTTTCCTCATTCAAGAAATAAAGAGCAAAACAGACAAACAAAAGAACGATAAACACACACACACACACACACACACACACACCAGGTCATACACACACACATACACACACCAGGTCTAAGAGTCTACAAAATTAAAGATCAAAAGCATTTAACAGATGAAAAAGTATGTAGTCATTAAAAAGTATGAATGACATCTAAATTTGTTAACATAGAAAGATATCCATCGTAATTTATTAAAAGAAAAAGAAATCAAGTCATAAAATGCAATGTCACTCACACAGAGAAAAAACAACCCAGGAGCTAAAGACATCAAAACATCAAGTGTGGTTATCTCTAAGTAGCAGGATTTCTTAATATTTTATAAGAAAACTATTATTTTCAGGGAAAAAAATTCTGTTGTGAGAATTTAACAGAAGCTTCCCAAAGTACAGAAAAGGATGAAAGCCTAATTTGTATTTTAAGCTAACACAACATTGGTAACAAGCACTGACAGGAGACAGAGAAAAAAAATGAGCCGTTTGACAATCTCCCCTGAGGATTATAAATGTAAAAGCCTTTAAAAAGTATTAGCAAAGCAAATTCAGAATTACATTAAAATGACAGTATGCCATCACCAAGCAGAACTTATCTGAGCAATTTAAAACTACTCTGATGTTAGAAGATCTAATAATACAGCTAATAGTGTTAATGACTAAAGTTATTAGTAGTATTAATAACTAAAAATAGAATAAACATATGATTAATACAACACAGGGGAAATTAATTTAAAACATGACAAAAACAAGGAAAGAAAACTCAGAATGGGTCAGCGCTGCCTTAACGGCAATATTATCTAACTTTGGTCTAGAGTTCTAACCAACGCAATAAGACAAGTTAAAGAAATACATAAGGGCTGGAAAGAAGGAAATGAAACTATCGTTATTTGCAGGTTAAAAATAGCCTACTTGGCAAAGTTAAGAGGATCAACTGAACAATGACTAGAAAAACGGGAAGAATTCATGGTGGTGATCAGTCACAAAATGAAAACAATCCAGGGCATTCCTAAAGTCAAGTAGGAAGAGCTCTCCTAAAAGTCATTTTTAACATCATCAACAATATCAACAGAATCTAAAACATATCTAGCACAGTGCCTGGCCTAAAGTAACGGTAGGAACTATGGCTGAAGGAATGAGTGAAGGGAAAGAATCAACACCGCAAAAATGTAAATGCTCCCCAATTTAACCTATAAATACACTGCACACCGATCCAAAATCCCATGTGCAGCACTTTTATTAGATAGGAGGTGGTAAATGAGGCACAGCACGAAATTCTTTTTAATAAAGCTATGCAGGGCTTCGCCGCTGGCTCAGTGGGGAAGAGTGTGTCTGCCAAGGCAGGAGACACGGGCTTGCTTCCTGATCCGGCAGATCTCATGTGCCGTACATGGAGCAACAAAGCCTGTGCTCCACAACTGTTCAGCCTGCTCTAGAGCCTGGGAGCTGCAAGTCCTAGCGCCTGTTCTCCACAACAAGAGAAGCCACTGAAAGGAGAGGCCCACCGACCCAAACTGCAGAGTAGTCCCCACTCGTCACTAGAGCAAAGCCTGTGTAGCAACGAAGACCCAGCACAGTACCCCTCCCCCAAGGAAACTAAGGAAGTAAAGCTACGCAAAACTGCTGTGAGAGGAGGACAAATGAAGGGAAATATAGAAAGATCAAGGATATGTGTTACAACGGGAGCCTTAAACAATCAGAGGTTAAATCTTTATTAAAAAAACTACAAGAGTAGCATGCTAGAAGTTACCAATGGCTTCACTAGTGCAAAAGAACAGTAGGTCCAAAAACAGTGCTGCTGTGTAAAAATTCAGTGAGTGAAACAGGAGATAGTTCATGCTTGGGAAGGGATTAATAATTTAGCAAACGGGGGAAAAATTACAATACCCAACAAATTTCAAACATTGTAAAGATTTCTGTGTTCTAAAAAAGATTAAAAGAGAGGAGGAAAGTTTAAAGGAAATTTAGGTAATTAGACAAACTATTTCTATTAATATAATCACTGAGTATGAAAAGCCTTTCTAACTATTATCTCCCCTTTTCCTATAAGAAAAGGCCATGAATAAAAACAGTGATAACTTCAAGTAAAACAAGTATTTAATTTTAAAAAGTATGTGTATTTTAAAAAAGTAATTTATAAAATCAAAATCCAAATTAATAGAAAAAAATATTTGTACCAAATGTGCCAGATCAAAGCTTAATCAAAGTTTAGTTAACAAATAGGTAAGAAACACTTGGAAATTAAGAAATAATAAGCTAGGTTAAGAACATGTATAGGAATATAACAGGCAATTCATAAAGGAAGAAACACAAACATCCAAAAAATAAATGAAAAGATGCTCAATGGCATAAATAACTTTTAAAATGTATTAAACTATTATATACTTAACAGAGAAAGATTTTTTTAAAGTTCATCAGAATTGGTATAGACATGTGAATCTGAGACATTTTTTAAATGCTTAAAATTTTACACAACCTAAAATCAGAAAGCCTACATTGAGGAATTTAATCTAACCTGGGCAATAATTCAGCCACATGGAAAACTCATTTTTATAATTCAGTTCAGTTCAGTTCAGTTCAGTCGCTCAGTCGTGTCTGACTCTTTGCGACCCCATGGACTGCAGCATGCCAGGCTTCCCTGTCCATCACCAACTCCCAGATCCTACTCAAACGCATGTCCATTGGGTCGGTGATGCCATCCAATCATCTCATCCTCTGTCGTCCCCTTCTCCTCCTGCCTTCATTTTTCCCAGCATCAGGGTCTTTTCCAATGAGTCTGTTCTTTGCATCAAGTGGCCAAAGTATTGGAGCTTCAGCTTCAAAATCAGTCCTTCCAATGAATACTCAGGACTGATATCCTTTAGAATTGACTGGTTGGATCTCCTTGCAATCCAAGGGACTCTCAAGAGTTTTCTCCAACACCACAGTTCAAAAGCATCAGTTCTTTCACGCTCAGCTTTCTTCACAGTCCAACTCTCACATCCATACATGACCATTGGAAAAACCACAGCTTTGACTAGATGGACCTTTGCAGTAATGTCTCTGCTTTTTAATATGCTGTCTAGGTTGGTTATACCTTTCCTTCCAAGGAGCAAGCGTCTTTTAATTTGATGTCTGGAGTCACCATCTGCAGTGATTTTGGAGCCCCCCAAAATAAAGTCTTTCACTGTTTCCACTGTTTGCCTATCTATTTGCCATGAAGTGATGGGACCAGATGTCATGATCTTAGTTTTCTGAATGTTGAGTTTTAAGCCAACTTTTTCACTCTCTTCTTTCAATTTCATCAAGAGGTTCTTTAGTTCTTTGCTTTCTGCCATAAGGGTGGTGTCACCTGCATATCTGAGGTTAATGACATTTGATATTTCTCCCGGCAATCTTGATTCCCAGCTTGTGCTTCATCCAGCCCTTAGTCAAATGGTTTACTGGGCTTCCCAGGTGGTGCTAGTGGTAAAGAACCTGCCTGCCAATTCAGGAGATGTAAGAGATGTGGGATAGATCCCTGGGTTGGGAAGATCCCCTGGAGAAGGGCATGGCAACCCACACCAGTATTCATGCTTGGAGAAGCCCATGGACAGAGGAACCTGGTGGCCTATAGTCCATAGGGGCGTACAGAGTCGAGGACGACTGAAGTGACTTAGTAGAATGGTTTATCATCAGAAGATGATACTGGTTGAATGGATCAGGGATCTAATTGTAAAAAATGAAACCATGAATTTGCTAGACGAAGTCAGGAACAAATTCCTTTACAACCTACAAGTAGCAAAAGCTAGAAGTGAAAATGCAGAGGCAATTAAAAATTGATAGCTTTATTAAAAAAAAAAAAGTAAAACTTTCATATGACAGAAGTTACCATGGCAAAGTCAAGCAACAAATGATAAAGGAGAGGAAATAATTACAATATATCAGAAAGAGCTAATCTCCCTAATACATAAAGAGCTCTTAAAAATAAAAAATTAAAAAAACAATAATCCAATAGATAAAAATGGGCAAAAGACAGGGAGTTAGTTTACAGAATATATATACGTATAGCGCTTCAGTTCAGTTCAGTTCAGTTCAGTCACTTAGTCGTGTCCAACTCTTTGCCCCATGAACTGCAGCACGCCAGGCCTCCCTGTCCATCACCAACCCCAGAGTTCACCCAAACTCACGTCCTTTGAGTCAGTGATGCCATCCAGCCATCTCATCCTCTGTTGTCCCCTTTTCCTCTTGCCCTCAATCCCTCCCAGCATCAGAGTCTTCTCCAATGAGTCAACTCTTCTCATGAGGTGGCCAAAGTCCTGGAGTTTCAGCTTTAGCATCATTCCTTCCAAAGAACACCCAGGACTGATCTCCTTTAGAATGGACTGGTTGGATCTCCTTGCAGTCCAAAGGACTCTCAAGGTCTCCAACAACATAGTTCAAAAACATCAATTCTTCAGCGCTCAGCTTTCTTAAGAACGTGAAAACATACTTCACTTCATATCATGAAAAATGCAAATTTAAAACTACACTGGAAGGTGAAGGAGATTAACAGGTACAAAATTCCAGTTATAAATTAAGGAAGTCAAGAGAATATAATGTACAGCATAGGGAATATAGTCAATAATATTATAATAATTTCATATGGTAAGATGGTAATTAGACTTAACTGTGACCACACTGTAATGTACAAAAATATCAAATCCCTATGCTGCATACCTGAAACCAATATAATATTATAATTCAATTATGCCTCAATTTAAAAAATAAAATAAAATTACACTAAAATATTTTATCTCACTTTGGCAAAAATTCAGGAAGTTGACAACGCCCTCTGCTGGCCAACTTGGGAACCCAAAGGTGACAACCCCTGTGGAGGGTAATTTGGCAACAGGTTAAAAAAAAAAAAAAAGAAATCACAAGTACCCATGTAGCTCAGCGGGTAAAGAATCCACCTGCAATGCAGGAGACTCCGGTTTGATCCCTGGGTCAGGCAGATCCACTGGAGAAGGGATACGCTACCCACTCCAGTATTCTTGGGCTTCCCTGGGGGCTCAGCTGGTAAAGAATCCACTCACAATGGAGGAGACCTGGGTTCAATCCCTAGGTTAGGAAGACCCCACAGAGAAGGGAAAGGCTACCCACTCCAGTTTTTGGCCTGGAGAATTCCATGGACCGTATAGTCCATGGGGTCACAAAGAGTCAGACACAACTGAGCAACTTTCACTCCTAAGAGAGACCAAATGACCAAGAACATATCAATGCTTATGGAAACCTGGGTTCTCACTGCAGGAAAAGGAAAACATTAATTTGGAATGGGGAAGTTACAAAAGAAACCTGTGATGCTGGATTAGAATGAAAGGAATTGGCACAGACTCAGATTTGCTAAAAAAAAAACCTTGCCAAATCCCACCACTGTCTTTTTTACAGCCTGAAAGCGAAGGATGATCATGTTTAAATGTAAAATGTAAAAAAAGAAAAAAAGACTATTATTGTTTTGTTGAGAATGGTTACTCAAAGAGGTGAGAACTTGCCTCTTCTTCTGCAGAGCCTGATAGATTTACCACCTAGGGGGACAGTGTACCAACTCTGGAACTACACTATAAAACTGTTAGCAGCTTTTAAGATAAAATAGGAGAAATTAAAGAGATGCCCTGCTTCATTTGGTCTCAGTGATTAAGTTAACAATGATTGGATTAGTTGTAATGTCCATTTGACCTATGGCAACCCACTCCAGTATTCTTGCCTGGAGAATTCCATGGACAGAGGAGTCTGGTGGGCCTACAGTGCATGAAGTCACAAAGAGTCAGACATAACTGAGTGACTAACACACACAGGTTGTTACACATACAGCCTCTGAAAGGGGAGGGTTTTCAGACCTCAGAGCTCAAACAAATCCTCTGAAGGGCCCAGTCTCTCCTGGCCTTACCTTGGTTGTATTTTCACCATTTCTTTCATACTGATTTCGCTGCTGAATTTTCTCGGCAATCTCTTGTGCAATTTGGCAGGTAGAATCGTAGGTGGAGAACCTACATCAGAGTCATAAAGGGAGAGACATGTTGAAAGTTCCTTAAAGGAAATTTCAGCGTAATCTAAAGTTGCAGTTTGTAATTCTAGTCACGACAGCAAACAGGAAGGGAGGATGATAAGAGGGGCAGTAAAGGCATACACACGGTGAATGGTAACTCACAACTCTTCCTTTGTAATAACTCACTCCACCCACACAAGAACGCGGGGAGCTGGGTCCCCATCCCCAGCATATACTTGAGAAAAATCAGGCACAGGGAGGTAGAGCCACTTGCCCAATTGGTACCTCCAGCTGCAAACCCCGGCTGCCTGGCCCCGAGCATGTCCCAATGCATTCATTCACAAAACATTCAGCAAACATTTCTGGAGAGCCCCGCACTGCTCTAGGCACAGGAGAATACAGCAATGAACAGTGAACTCAAGAGACCCCACAGAGACTGAGACAGAACTGTGTTTGAGCGTCTCCTGTGGAGGTACGGGTCAGCAGTGGACTGCCGCAGGGGCACAGGCTCTGGGTACGGCAGACCTGGGTATGGCATAAGCCCTACTGGAGGAGGTCGCCACTAAACCCCACATAGAGCTGCCAGAACTTACACAGGACTCGGGAAACAGACTCTTGGAGGGTACAAACAGAACCTTGTGTGCACCAGGACCCAAGAGAAAGGAGCAGTGACCCCACAAGAGACTGACCCAGACTCGCCCAGGAGTGCCCAGGAGTCTCCGGCAGAGGCGTGGGTCAGCCTGCTGCAGGGCTGGGGGCACTGAGTGTAGCAGTGCGTGCATGGGACCGTTTGAAGGAGGTCGCCATTATCTTCAGTACCTCCACCATAGTTTGGCCCCAGGTAAATAACAGGGAGGGAACACAGCTGCACCCATCAACAGAAAATTGGGTTAAACAGCATGGCCCCACCGATTAGAACAAGACCCAGTTTCCCCCTCAGTCAGTCTCTCCCATCAGGAAGCTTCCATCAGCCTCTTCTCCTCCATCAGATGGCAGACAAACTGAAAACCACAGTCACAGGAAACTAACCAATCTGATCAAATGGACCACAGCCTTGTCTAACTCAATGAAATTATGAGCCATGCAGTATAGGGCCACCCAAGAAGGACAACAGGTCATGGTGGAGAGGTCTGACAAAACGTGGTCCACTGGAGAAGGGAATGGCAAACCACTTCAGTATTCTTGCCTTGAGAACCCCATGAACAGTATGAAAAGACAAAAAGAAAGGACACCGAAAGATGAACTCCCCAGGTTGGTAGATGCCCAACATGCTACTGGAGATCAGTGGAGAAATAACTCCAGAAAGAATGAAGAGACGAAACTAAAGCAAAAGCAACACCCAATTGTGGATGTGACAGGTGATAGAAGTAAAGTCCTATGCTGTAAAGAGCAACATTGCATAGGAACCTGGAATGTTGGGTTCACGAATCAAGGCAAACAGGATATGGCAAGAGTGAACGTTGACATTTTAGGAATCAGCGAACTAAAATGGACTGGAATGGGTGAATTTAACTCAGATGACCATTATATCTACACTGTGAGCAGGAATCCCTTAGAAGAAGCAGAGTAGTCATCATCCTCATCAAAAGAGTCTGAAATGCAGCAGTTGGATGCAATCTCAAAAACAACAGAATGATCTCTGTTCATTTCCAAGGCAAACCATTCAATATCATGGTAATCCAAGTCAACGCCCCGACCAGTAATGCTGAAGAAGCTGAAGTTGAACGGTTCTATGAAGACCTACAAGACCTTCTAGAACTAACACCCCGAAAAGATGTCCTTTTCATTACAGGGGACTGGAATGCAAAAGGAGGAAGTCAAGAAACACCTGGACTAACAGGCAAATTTGGCCTTGGAGTACAGAATGAAGCAGGGCAAAGACTAATATAATTCTGCCAAGAGAACGCACTGGTCATAGCAAACACCCTCTTCCAACAACACAAGAGAAGTCTCTACACATGGACATCACCAGATGGTCAATACTGAAATCAGATTGATTATATTCTTTGCAGCCAAAGATGGAGAAGCTCTATACAGTCAGCAGAAACAAGACCGGGAGCTGACTGCGGCTCAGATCATGAACTCCTCATTAGCAAATTCAGACTTAAATTGAAGAAAGTAGGGAAAACCACTAGACCATTCAGGTATGACCTAAATGAAATCCCTTACAATTATACAGTGGAAGTGACAAATAGATTCAAGAGATTAGATCTGATAGACAGAGTGCCTGATGAACTATGGACGGAGGTTCATGAAACTGTACAGGAGACAGGGAACAGGACCATCCCCAAGAAAAAGAAAAGCAAAAAAGCAAAATGGCTGTCTGAGGAGGCCTTACAAATAGCTGTGAAAAGAAGAGAAGTGAAAAGCAAAGGAGAAAAGGAAAGATATANGGGAACAGGACCATCCCCAAGAAAAAGAAAAGCAAAAAAGCAAAATGGCTGTCTGAGGAGGCCTTACAAATAGCTGTGAAAAGAAGAGAAGTAAAAAGCAAAGGAGGAAAAGGAAAGATATACCCATTTGAATGCAGAGTTCCAAAGAATAGCAAGGAGGGATAAGAAAGCTTTCCTCAGCGATCAATGCAAAGAAACGGAGGAAAACAACAGAATGGGAAAGACTAGAGATCTCTTCAAGAAAATTAGAGGTACCAAGGGAACATTTCATGCAAAGATGGGCACAATAAAGGACAGAAATGGTATGGACCTAACAGAAGCAGAAGATATTAAGAAGAGGTGGCAAGAATATGTGGAAGAACTGTACAAAAAAGATCTTCATGACCCAGATAACCACGATGGTGTGATGACTCACCTAGAGCCAGACATCCTGGAATGTGAAGTCAAGTGGGCATTAGGAAGCATCACTACAAACAAACCTAGCGGAAGTGATGGAATTCCAGCTGAGCTATTTCTAATCCTAAAAGATGATGCTGTGAAAGTGCTGCACTCAGTATGTCAGCAAATTTGGAAAACTCAGCAGTGGCCACAGGACTGGAAAAGGTCAGTTTTCATTCCAATCTCAAAGAAAAGCAATGCCAAAGAACGCTCAAACTACCGCACAATTGCACTCATCTCATATGCTAGTAAAGTAATGCTCAAAATTCTCCAATCCAGGCTTCAATAGTATGTGAACTGTGAGCTTCCAGATGTTCAAGCTAGATTTAGAAAAGGCAGAGGAACAAGAGATCAAATTGCCAACGTCCGTTGGATTATCAAAAAAGCAAGAGAGTTTCAGAAAAATATCTATTTCTGCTTTATTGACTATGCCAAAGCCTTTGACTGTAGATCACCACAAACTGTGGAAAATTCTGAAAGAGATGGAATACCAGACCTGCCTCTTGAGAAATTTGTATGCAGGTCAGGAAGCAACAGTTAGAACTGGACATGAACGACAGACTGGTTCCAAATAGGGAAAGGAGTACGTCAAGGCTGTATATTGTCACCTGCTTATTTAATTTATATGCAGAGTACATCATGAGAAACGCTGGGCTGCATGAAGCACAAACTGGAATCAAGATTGCCAGGAGAAATATCAAATATCAATAACTTCAGATATGCAGATGACACCCACCCTTATGGCAGAAAGCAAAGAAGAACTAAAGAGCCTCTTGATGAAAGTGAAAGAGGAGAGTGAAAAAGCTGGCTTAAAGCTCAACATTCAGAAAACTAAGATCATGGCATCTGGTCCCATCACTTTATGGCAAATAGATGGGGAAATAATGGAAACAGTGAGAGACTTTTTTGGCGGGGGGAGCGGCGCTCCAAAATCACTGCAGGTGAAATTGCAGTGACTGCAATTCATGGTGAAAGCAGCCATGAAATTAAAAGACTTCTTGGAAGGAAAGTTATGACCAACCTAGACAACATATTAAAAAGTAGAGACATTACTTTGCCAACAAAGGTCTGTTTAGTCAAGGCTATGGTTTTTCCAGTGGTCATGTATGGATGTGAGAGTTGGAATATAAAGAAAGCTGAGTGCTGAAGAATTGATGCTTTTGAACTGTGGTGTTGGAGAAGACTCTTGAGAGTCCCTTGAATTGCAAGGAGATCTAACCAGTCAATCCTAAAAGAAATCAGTCCTGAATATTCACTGGAAGGACTGATGCTGAAGCTAAAACTCCAATACTTTGGCCACCTGATGCGAAGCACTGACTCACTGGAAAAGATCCTGTTGCTGAGAAAGACTGAAGGCAGGAGGAGAAGGGGACGATAGAGGATGAGATGGTTGGATGGCATCACTGACTCAATGGACATGAGTTTGAGTAAACTTCGAGAGTTGGTGATGGACAGGGAGGCCTGGCATGCTGCAGTCTGTGGGGTTGCAAAGAGTCAGATATGACTGAGGAAACGGACTGATGTGAAGAAAGAAAATAAGAAAAAAAAGAAAGAAAGAAAGAAAATAAGGCAGGATAAAAGGATGGACAGTGAGAGGCCAGGATAGCAGCTATTTAGGGAAGAGCCCTACAGAACAGGTAACATAATGCTCTGAGGACAAAGGACACACACCCACCTGACACCAAAATTCTCTCAAAACATATCCTGAGCTTCTATTTGCTATTCAGCAGGGGTGGGGGCTTTGAAGAGCTCACAATGAATTTCTTAACAGTCCCTTAATTTTTCCTTTGCTAACAGCCTTTTCACTTTTTATCTCTTTCGGAAAATATCTAAGTGTATACACATTTCACCTCTTCTAAATGGTGGAGACAATGAATACATGACATATATTTTCCAGGACTGTGCCAGTAAACAATATTTAGACCTGCTGTGGAATCTAATGTTCCAATTTTTGTCTGAAAAAAATAAACAAGCCACTTCTTAAAATCTTTGAATTCCCATGTGTCACCTGAACACTGAGGGGACCTGGCAAATGTCTTTTTGAACAAAGAGAAAAAAAACAACTTCCAGTCCTTTCCCTCAGGAATCTTACTATAGTAACTATAACTATGGATAACAACTGACTACCTGATCTGGGCCAGGTTCTATGCTAAGAGCTTTACATTTTAAACTTAATAAGGATTCAATGAGGTAGTATAACCTATGGGGCCTTCCTGGAATAGACCCCTACCTCCATGTCTTCCACCTGCCTCTTGCCTACAGAAAAGCTTTAGCCTCCTAGGCCTTCCTTGAGTTCCACAGAGTAAATTTTGAGAAGAAAATGCAGAAAGAAAGGAAAACACTCAAGCAAGACAAAATAAGAATAGTTTAGCCATGAAGCAAAGTCAAGGACCTTTACTTCCTCCTCAAGGGTGGTAGACAATTTTCTGAGCCGTGTCCTTCAAGCTGTCTTGAAGATACTGAAACCCCCAGCAGGCAGACGGCTTTAACCGTAGAACCCAGACCGATTTTGGAAACACAAGGTTGATGATGCTGATTCTTGATCATCTCACCACCACCTAATCAGAAGAATGCCCACGAGCGATCGTGGACCTCACAACCTCCCTCCCTATGTACTATATATATATGCATATATATTCATGTATACCAAAAGTGAGCAGGTGATATAAGCCAATACATAATTAAGGAAACAGGAGGCTGAAAAGGAAAATTGGGTGCTAGCCCCAACTCTGCCACATTTCCCCATTTTCCCTCCATGTCGTCATCAATGAAAAGAGGTTCTTGGGTCTGGCTCTGTGGTCCTAGACCACACAAATGCAAATCAATAATAAGGTGTAACACACATCCTGATGGATGAGGAGCAGAAATGACAAGTGCGTATTTCTGGAGTTCGGAAGTGACAGAAATTACTGGCCGAGACACTGGGACCTGATTAAGGCTGGGCCAAGAGGTTATGTCTTGGGCTGAACCACAAGGTCAAAGCAGGCCTCTCACTCCAGCAAGAGGGAGGAGCCCCTTTTAGAGGAGGTGAGAGGCACAGGAAGCAAGCAAAGATGAAAGGAAGGGAAAGAGCCTGGCATGGTCAGCTGAGGGGTGGTCCTGGGCAGGACAGTGAAGAACAAGACGGCAGAAAGGAGTTGAAGTTAGTTTCTGCAGAGTCTTGAGTAGCATAATAATAACGTTTGAAGGGAATTTGAGAACTGTGGGGTATACTTTTACAGAGAAAGTGAGGCCTTTAAGAGGTTATGTGAAACGCTTACGGCCAAAACCCCAGTTGTCTTGCTCCTAATCCTTGGTACACACATGAGCTCTACAAACTGGCTCTGAAGTCCTTCTACACATGTGGATCACTGTCTGGTCTGCAAGTCCTCAGTTGTGTCCAACTCTTTCGTGACCCCATGGGTTGTAGCTTGCCAGGCTCCTCTGTCCATGGGATTTCCTGGCAATAATTCTGGAGTGGGTTGCCCTTTCCTTCTCCAGGGGATCTTCCCACCCAGGGATCCAAGCTGCATCTCCGGCACTGGCAGGCAGATTCTTTACCACTGAGCTACCTTGGAAGCCCCTTGCATCACTGGGGACATGTTTTAAAGCTTCCTCGTACTCCAAGCATTCTGATTGAATTGGCAGGGGCCTTGCCCTAGACGTGAGGAGTTGTAAAGCTCCCCAGGAGACTCCAATCTATAGCACAGCTTGAGAAACACTGGCCTAGTGGTAATGGGCAACCTCATGATGGAATCAAACACACAGGTGCCTAAGGTGCTAGTTTAGGAAAAGTAACATGAACTCCATGTACACAAATCACTGAGAATGAAAGAAGAGTGAAGGAGACCAGTAGAAGACTTCTCCAGCTATTTAACTCCATAACTAGCCACCAACATTTACTTTCTGTAAACCATAAGGCTATAAAGGATTGGACAATAGCAGAAAAGAAAAAAATAAAAATCGTGGAGATGAGTCAATAATCTGATAGGACGAATGAAGAAAAAAGTAGATAACTAGAGTTTTTTAGGTCTAAGAGACTAAGAGGATGGTGACGCCATGACAGAGGCTGAGGAACTGGAATGGAGAGGGAAAAAGTGGTAAAGCTGACTAACTTTTAGCAAAGAGCCTGTTCAGAGACAGTCACCATGCGATATTTCTATTACCCAGTGAGCTTACCATTTGCTTTGATGTGCCATTAAAAGAATAACAGTCATATTCTACTTCCAAACATGAGTAAAGCATCACTGACATGATTCTCGATCGCAGGAGGGCTAAGCTGTAATCAAGTCTGTTTTTCTAGATTTTTCTAAGTCCTATCCCCTATTCCTTTCTGCTCTCCTGATCAGCAGCCCACTTTGCAAGGAAGTTGACTGAGCACAGTAGAGTTCCCCAGTGTCTCACTTTCAACAAACATGAGGAAGCTGCTAAGTTAAACTACTTGAGAGTAGCAGGAGAAATTATCAGTGCTTTTTGCGCGTTAACCGAGGAACAGGCCTAGGGGCTTGGGGATAGTTTCCACCCATCTAAATGGATATCCTGGGACCTCTACCTTATTTCTGGGCTATATATCCTACTTTATGTGTAAAATGAGGGAATTAGGCTCCATGAAGTGGAGGGCAACTCAGCCATCTGTATCAAGGGCCTTAAAGATGTTCATACTCTTGGATCCAGTAGCTCCACTTCTAGAAAGCAAGTCAAGGAAGTGAGAGATGGTACCAAGGGGCAGTCTTCCCAATTAAAAAAAATAATAAAAGGAAAAAAAAACCTTAGCATTTTTTTAAAAGGTACAAAGGTACGATGATTAAATCACACTCCATCATGGTTATTCACATGATACACTATTAAGCAACATAAAGATTGTGTTTTTGGTGAATATTTGTGATAGAGAAATGGTCCCTGTTTCTACAAAACACATTATATACACACATATATTATACAAAGTAAAAATTCATTTAAAAAGTCAACAACAGCAATTATTCCAGGTGATAGAATTAAAGATGTTTCTTTTTTCTTTTTTTCCTCTGCAAATATTCAGTATTTTCTAAATTTTTCTATCAGGGTGTTAAAATTAGGTGAAAAAAAAACAGTATGGAATCAGTTAAGCCATTGGTCCAGACAATCCAGATCCTAGGTAGATTAACTTTGATCTTGCAAAGTTAATCTATTAATATCCAGACTGTCTGCAATTTAACTATAAACTATGTTAAAAATAAAATAAAATAAAATAAACTATGTTAGAAGTACTAATGTGAGACATATTCTCCAAAAAGAACTTTGTAGAGCTAGAGGGTTTTTAACTAGTAAACGAAAAGCTCAAGTGAATATGCTATTGCAGTAGGTTCCTTGGATCGGAATTTGTGTCTTTCATCATTCAGTCCTAGGGACTTGACTGTTGAATGAAAGACTCTTATCAGCTATTGTTTTACTGCATAAGTTGCTGCTGTAGACAGTCTTCATGATACTGAGGTGAGAATAAAATACCTTATCAACAACAGGCATAATTTCCTTCCCAGATTCCTTTAAGTTTTCCTTGAAGCGCGCACAAGATCTAGACCCCAGCGTCAACTGGTTACTAACTCGCTGGACTCCCGTGAATTCTGAACCTCGGTTTCACTACTGGCGAAATAAAGAAATTCACCAGAGGGACTGGCGTTCCACCAAAAAGGTTACTCTGTACTTCACTTTCACAGGAGTCCTGCATCAGCCAGCTCCACCACCAGGATGGAGATGCGGCTCAGAGATTTGGCGCTGGAACTCCCCCAAGGGTACACCGCGTCTCCCACCCCAGCCACCCCTGCAGGACCGTGAGTGGCGGCGGGATGCCGCGGAGCGCAGCCCCTCAACCCCCGGCTCTCGGCGGCAGGAGAAGGATCCCTCCTCTCCCACCCCTCATTCCGAAAGGCCCCCGGCCCCAATGCCTAGCGATCACCCGCTCCCCGGAAGCCTGGCCTCCCCAGAGACCGTCCGCGCGCTGCCGCCCTCAACCGGGGCTCACCAGGGGTCCGGGGCCATGGTGCAGTCTCCGCCCGCAGCTCGGACACTTCCTGCTCGCAGCAGCTGACTACGGCGGCCCGCGCGGCTCACACCCTGCGGCTCGACCCGTGCGCGCCCGGAACTCGTAGTTTGCAATACCCTAAGGCCTCCAATCTACTGATACGAGAAAAAGGAAAGCGCTTCCCCGGGGACTGAGGGCTGGCCCAGTTTGCGTCCTAAGAGACGCGAACAGCTGGGTGCAATTAAAATAAAATTGTTTTCGAACAAAATCCAAGCATTTTCCCCGGAAGGTGGGAGCCCCTTAAGACCTCTAGCAATTATTTAACATTTTATTCTGCTTAAAACAAAGAAAAAAAAAAAACTGGATTGTGGCGATAGCTGCACAATTGTATAAATTTACTAAAACTCAATTTAAATAAATTTTAGGATATGTAATTTATACCTCAACAGTTTGATTATTCTCTTTATCCTGCTTCAAGGGACCCAAAGAAATGTCAATTATATATTATAGCAGCCTTCCCAGCAGAGGCACTTAACTTTATGTTTAATTTTTAAATGCCATCAAGTACTTGATTATATCGTTACCCAAAAGGTCACAGACTCTACATGGGGGGAGGAGGGAATTAGTCTGTGCATTTCGTGCCCCTTAAATTTCCAGAGAAATACTGCTGCTGCTAAGTCGCTTCAGTCGTGTCCGACTCTGTGCGACCCCACAGACGGCAGCCCATTGGGCTCCGCCATCCCTGGGATTCTCCAGGCAAGAACACTGGAGTGGGTTGCCATTTCCTTCTCCAATGTATGAAAGTGAAAAGTGAAAGTGAAGTCGCTCAGTCGTGTCTGACTCAGCGACCCCATGGATACTAGAAATTTAAAAAAAAAAAAAAAAAAAAGCCCTGTCTTGATTTTCACGAGGGCAAAAGGACTCGGACTCCGTAGGCCGGCTTTCAGCGCGACCGTGGATCTGGCGCGCATGCGCAAGTCCGTTACCATAACGACCAGAAGACGCTGCACCTCTAGGCTGAGAGGAAAGCGAGCGGAGTCTCCAGATGATGGAGACCCAAACTTCGCCCAAGGATGAGGTGGCTGAGGCAATGGAGCTGGAGCTTGAGGCCGTGATCGGATTCAATGGTGAGACCTCGAGCGTGTCTGGGCTAGGTGGTTTAGGGACCCCAGGAACAGTGTGGTGCAACCAGGGAGAGTGAGACACCAGGTGGCACCTGGAGGGCAGCTTGGGACGCTGGCATGAGTCAAGCACTGGGGCCCCAGACAGCCTCTCCTCCCCAAAGATCTTAGAGTTGTGTCCTCGCTCCAGGCCTTAAAGAATGGGATGGGTTTTGCAAACATCCGAAAGGAACCAAATGCTCCCCCCTCTCCCCACTAGGCCATAAGGATTGAAAAAAGTGCGATCTGAAACCCTTCTCCCACTGGCCAGCTCTCCCCTGGCTCTAAGCCCCACACAGCCAGCAAAACTGCCTGCCCCTCAGTATTGGGTTACAGAATACATGTAGGTCCCTGGGACCAAGTAACCTCTAAAATCCCAGCTGATATACTAATGAGAAGGGACTGGAGGAAGTGGGGAACTTGCGTTTTGAGCAACCACTTTAGGGGATGATTTGTCTTCTAACCAGAAGGAAGGTGAGGATTTCAGACCATGCTGGACACCAGAGGGAGCTGGACGGCAGAGGTGCTTTGGTCAGAGGGGCCTGGTTGTTCTGCTGGAATCTGACTTAGGACCACCTCCTATCTGGAACATGAAGAGGGGAAATGCTGTTTGGGTTTTGAGAAGGATGAAAACAAGCAATGGGTTGCATTTTAGAAAAAGCCAGCTTTTAAAGAAAGTGCATTGTGATGCCTGAAAGCTTTAAAATTGTAGTAATGTAGACACAGAACAATCAATACCTAAAGCTTTAGCACATTCTAGGACTTGGCTCTTGAGTCTTCTCTTTGTTTTATGTTAATGGTCTCTGATAGAAATTGAGCACTTAGTACATCCTAGTACTGGCCATCTTCAGAGCTGGTCACCAGATCATTGGTAAAGGAAGTGAGTGACCTGATATGAGGGCAAAGGATCACACTGGTGACCAGTGGAGAGCCCTGCTACTAAATTCAATACTGTTCAGTACTGTTTTGTAGCACTCAGAGAGAATTGTCAGTTATTTCTCAGTGTCTCCAATTATCTTGGCCTTTTAAAATTCAATACAATTGAACTGTTTTTGCCTTCTTGGTTTTGTGACAATTTATATTCTTTTATATAGTCAAACATGCCTTTATGTAAAATTACTGAGTCCAAGTAGTACGGTGGGCTTCTCAGGTGGCTCAGTGGTAAAGAACACACCTGACAATGCAGGAGACAACAGATGTGGGTCCCATCCTGGGTCAGGAAGATACCCTGGAGGAGGAAATTGCAACCCACTCCAGTATTCTTGCCTGGATAATCCCACTGATAGAGGAGCCTAGCAGGCCTACAGTCCATGAGGTCGCAGAGTCAGACACAACTGAACATACACACACACGCGCAAATAGTATGCTATGCACTGAGAATACAGAGTAATACAGGGGGTAAATCCATAGTCATACTTAGGAACAAGAGCTTAGAAAAGTGGAAAAATACAGTGAAACCCAAGGAAAAATCAACCATTATTACTTGTCCCAAAGACATCTCTGTTAAACTTTTGGTATGATCCTTTCAATTGTACATTGACATAATTTTTTAATAAAAGTGGACTCATGCTGTATATATTCCCTTATAACCAGACTTTTTTCCACCTAGGATTCCCTGAAAATCTTTCCTTAGCAGTGAATATACTCCATACCAACCTTGTCAGTAAAGTAAAATTACCTAATACTGCCCAGCCCCCAAACACACACACTTATTTTAGTTGGAACTAAGGCTTATTTTAAAAGCCTTATGCTCAGTCTAAAGAAAAACAATTAGCCACTTCTGCCCTTGACTTTTATTTTTTTCAACCTCTCTTTTAGGACATGTCCCCACTGGTCTAAAATGCCATCCTGACCAGGAGCATCTGGTCTACCCTCTGGGTTGTACCATCCTCATCCAGGCAATAAATACTCAGGAACAGAACTTCCTGCACGGTCATGGCAACAACGTCTCCTGTGTGGCCATCTCCAAGAGCGGACTTTACATTGCGTCCGGACAAGTCACATTCATGGGCTTTAAGGTGAAAACACTAAAAGACCATCCACTATATATTGATTCAGAGGTGCCTCCCAAGAAAAGCTGCCTTACTTCAGAGTAGCTCTGCGCTGTCCTGTTTACACCCTGTCTCCCCACTCCAGTACTCTGGCCTGGAAAATCCCATGGATGGAGGAGCCTGGTAGGCTGCAGTCCATGAGGTCGCGAAGAGTTGGACACGACTTCACTTTCACTTTCACTTTCCTCTTCCCTTGACCTCTCTTGGAACTCATTTTCACTCTGTGAGGCTGAGAGTAAAGGANCACTCCAGTACTCTGGCCTGGAAAATCCCATGGATGGAGGAGCCTGGTAGGCTGCAGTCCATGAGGTCGCGAAGAGTTGGACACGACTTCACTTTCACTTTCACTTTCCTCTTCCCTTGACCTCTCTTGGAACTCATTTTCACTCTGTGAGGCTGAGAGTAAAGGAACCTGGTGGTTTTATACCCAGTGTAGCAGCTTGTGATGCTCATACCTAGAAACAAAAGTCCCCGCGAACACCTGTTTCTGTTTTGTTGCTGTTGTGTTCGGGAGATGTGCTCTAATTTCTAGAAAAGTGATGAACAATTATTTTTTCACACAGAGAGGGAGCTCTCTCCTCTGGTCCTTTCAAAGCCGGAATGTGGTCTGACAGTGCATTCTTGCCCCCAGGCAGATATCATTCTGTGGGATTATAAAACAAGGGAGCTGATGGCTCGGCTGTCACTTCACAAGGGCAAAATTGAAGCTCTGGCCTTTTCACCAAATGATGTGTACTTGGTATCACTAGGAGGCCCAGACGATGGAAGGTAATGGACTAAGCACCCTTACTTCTTTTCTATAGGCATATTTCTAGATATGTTAACAACTGTCCCCTTTCTAACATTCTCTGTTGGCCTGTCTGTATTTGAGCATATGTGAGGTGAAAAGCTTATGAAGCTCATATGAATTGGGGAAATTATAAATTTTTGGTGAAAGAGTTCAAAGTAAGCTGAAAAGACAGAAATAAATAACAAAGACAATAATGTAACTATGAAAGTAAAGTACCTGCATATCCATGTAGAACCAAAAAAAAAAAACCTGGGGAATATGTTATAAAAAAATACATGTTAACTTTTAGTGGCCATTGATAATTTAAAATATTTATAAATTTTTAAAGATGTAAAGTGCTTGTAGAGAGTCCCCCAATTAGTTGGGAAATTTATAGGCCCTATATTAAGAAAAAGCACAGAATAAAGAATTCTCCTTACATGAAACTTCATCTGTATGTAAAGACTGCAAAGAAAAATAGTGAAAATTAAATATTCTGAAATGTTAAGGATCAAAAGAAAAAAATTAGAAAGCCTGTGAGGAAAATACCATAGGACACCGATTCTCAAGCCTGGCAGTGCACTGAAATCAACTGGAAGATTTAGAAAATTACTGGTGGTTGGCTCCACCTTCAGAGACTTTGATTAATTGGCCTCAGTTTTAGGAGTTCTAAAGACTTCCCATGTGATCCTAATTTGCAGCTAAATCAAGAATCATTGCTGGAAAAGATGACATCATCCTTGTCATCATCATCTTCATCATCAACCATAGCTGATTTTTTTTTTTTTTTTTTTTGAGCGCTTACTACAGGTCAGATGTGTGCCAAGCATCTTAACTGCATTATCTCATTTAAGCCTCAAGGTAACTCCACGAGGTGGAGCTCTTGGGGCTCTATGACAAATGAGGAACTTGAGTCACCAGCTGCTAAGTAGCAGAGCTGGGGGTGGGGGTCAAACCCTGAAGTGTGACTTCAGAGGTGGCATTTTTAACTTCCCTCACTAAGCCGTGATCTTTGCCCTCAAGGATCTCACCGTCAAGGTTAGAAGGGAGAGAATACATACAAATGATATTTGGGGAAAAGTATTTCAAAGCAATATATTAGGAAGAACAATCAATGCAGTGCATATTCCTGTGTAAGTGCTAAAGGAACACCCAAGGTTTGTGTAGGACTTAATACTTCGGTGCACTTTTACAGGTATTTTCTTGTTTGAGCTGCAAAGCTTAATTATAATGGAAATTTATATATATCAATATTCATATATTGATAGTTCTCAGTATATAGTGAAATAGTCACATGTCCCTGGCCCATCCCCATTTGACTGTTTTTTTCCTCAACAGAAATGCGTCCAGCAGTCTATTACTATTCTTAACTTACGATAGTTGTTCTCAATCTTGGGTACACATTGAAATCTCCTAAGGAATCATTTTTGCCAGAATACTTCCCCAAGGACATTGTTTACACGTCATGTTGTGCAACCTTTGCCACAATCAATTTTAGACCATTTTCAGCCTCAAGAAGAAACCAGTGCCCATTAGCAGTCAGTCCCCATTCCTGTTGTGTTAGTTCCTTCTGTGTAGCAAAGTGAGTCAGTTAGATGGAGATATATACCCATTCTTTTTTGGATTTCCTTCCCATTTAAGTCACCACAAGATCATTGAGTAGAGGTCCCTGTGTGATACAGTAGGTTCTCATTAGTTATCTATTTTATACATCAGTTCAGTTCAGTTCAGTCGCTCAGTCGTGTCCGACTCTTTGCAAACCCATGAATTGCAGCACACCAGGCCTCCCTGTCCATCACCAACTCCCAGAGTTCACTCAGACTCACGTCCATCGAATCAGTGATGCCATCCAGCCATCTCATCCTCTGTCATCACCTTCTCCTCCTGCCCCCAATCCCTCTCAGCATCAGAGTCTTTTCCAATGAGTCAACTCTTCCCATGAGGTGGCCAGCTTTAGCATCATTCTTTTCAAAGAAATCCCAGGGCTGATCTCTTTCAGAATGGACTGGTTGGATCTCCTTGCAGTCCAAGGGACTCACAAGAGTCTTCTCCAAAACCACAGTTCAAAAGCATCAATTCTTTGGTGCTCAGCTTTCTTCACAGTCCAACTCTCACATCCATACATGACCACTGGAAAAACCATAGCCTTAACTAGACGGATCTTTGTTGGCAAAGTAATGTCTCTGCTTTTCAATGTGCTATCTAGGTTGGTCATAACTTTTCTTCCAAGGAGTGAGCATCTTTTAATTTCATGGCTGCAGTCACCATCTGCAGTGACTTTTTGGAGCCCCCAAAAATAAAGTCTGACACTGTTTCCACTGTTTCCCCATCTATTTCCCATGAAGTGATGGGACCAGATGCCATGATATTTGTTTTCTGAATGTTGAGCTTTAAGCCAACTTTTTCACTCTCCTCTTTCACTTTCATCAAGAGGCTTTTTAGTTCCTCTTCACTTTCTGCCATAAGGGTGGTGTCATCTGCATATCTGAGGTTATTGATATTTCTCCCTGCAATCTTGATTCCAGCTTGTGTTTCTTCCAGCCCAGCGTTTCTCATGATGTGCTCTGCACAGTAGTGTATACATCAGAGAAGGCGATGGCACCACATTCCAGTATTCTTGCCTGGAAAATCCCATGGACGGAGGAGCCTGGTAGGAGAGGGACACGACTGAGCGACTTCACTTTCATGCATTGGAGAAGGAAATGGCAACCCACTCCGGTGTTCTTGCCTGGAGAATCCCAGGGACAGGGGAGCCTGGTAGGCTGCCGTCTATGGGGTCGCACAGAGTCGGACACTGGGTCGGGAAGATCCCCTGGAGAAGGGATAGGCTACCCACTTCAGTATTCATGGGCTTCCCTGATGACACAGATAGTAAAGAATCTGCCTACTGTGTGGGATCCCCTGGAGAAGGGCATGGCAACCCACTGCAGTATTCTTGCCTGGAGAATCCCCATGGACAGAGAAGCCTGGCGGGCTAGCACAGCACAGTGTATGTGGAAAGACTGATGCTGGGAAAGACTGAAGGCAAAAGTAGAAGGGAGCAGCAGAGGATGAGATGGTTAGGTAGCATGACTGACTTAATGGACATGAATTTGAGCAAACTCTGGGAGATAGTGGAGAACAGAGGAGCCTGGCCGGCTACAGCCCATGGGGTTGCAAAGAATGGGACATGACTGAGAGACTGAACAACAACAGTGTATATATGTCAATGTCAGTCTCCCAGTCCATCCCACCTCTTCTTGTAACCGGAAGTTCGTTCTCTACGTCTGCGACTCTATTTCTGCTTTGCTTAGCAAATAAGTTCGTCTCTACCGTTTTTCTAGATTCCACATATAAGCATATTATACAGTATTTGTTTTTCTCTTTCTGACTCACTTCACTCCATATGACAGTCTTTAGGTCCATCCACATTTCTGCAATGATTCCAGTGTTTAGCGTAATACCCCCTCCCCTGCATTCTTGATATCATTAACCAAGCACTATCAATTTAGGACTAAATTGTATGATTACACCCAGAAAAACGCAAAGGTAAGCTACAACACGTTTGGGTGTGTGCTCAGTCGTGTCCAACTCTTTTGCGGCCCCAAGGACTGGGGCCTGCCAGGCTCCTCTGTTCATGAATTTCCCAGACAAGAATACTGGAGTGGGTTGCCACTTCCTACTCCAGGGAATCTTCCCGACTCAGGTATCAAATCTACATTCTGTGTTTCCTGCATTTGCTGCTCTTTACCACTGAGCCACCTGGGAAGCCCTAAGCTACAACAGAACTGCTCTAAGTGTGGTCCCCCAGACCAAAGCTTCACCAGAGACTTTTTAGCAAAGCAGATTCTCAGACTCCACCCCAGACCTGCTGAATCAGAACGTCTGAGGGCAGGTCCTAGCACTTCCTGCTTTGGCAAGTCCTCCAACTGAATCAGCTACATGGCATGGTCAAGTTTGAAAACATGCCTATGTCATTCTCTTTTATTGCTTCTAATTAACCTTTTTTTTTTGCTGGAGTATTTCCCCAAGGAAATTTTTTACAAGCGATAAATGAGTGGTAAACTTTTATGCCCTGCCTGTCTCAAAAATCTCTTTATTTTAGCAAGAGACTTAGATGTCTGGGGGTTGGTGGGGATGGTCAATATAATTATTTCATTCCTTTGTGAGTAACCTCTTGTATTTCTTTCCTTCTAGAATGGCTAAAAGAGCCATTTCTTATTTTGAAAGCCCGTTTCCCCCTGATTCTCTTTGTCCTTTCGTCCGAGCAGTGTGGTGGTCTGGAGCATAGCCAAGAGAGAGGCCATCTGTGGCAGCCCTGCCGCCGGCCTCAATGTTGGGAACGCCACCACAGCCATCTTCTCCAAGTGCCGCGATGAGATGTTTGTCACTGCTGGAAAGTACGTGTCTGCTGTCAAGGTTTCTAGAACATGTAAATCACCCTATTTGCTTACAAAGAAAACACGGTCATTCCAATTAGGGGGAATGTGGTTTTCACCCTGAAAAAAGAGATGCCATCCTAATTTTCATAATTTGGGAGTCAATAAAAATCCCAGCTGATGCTATCAGTAGAGGACCTACCTGCCGATGAAGGAGCGAGTTAGCACGCACGTAAAAATTATTTTGGCTGGAAGTCCTTTTAAATACAGTTACTTGATCATTCTGTGCTTCCTACTGAAAAGTTCTGCTGATCGGCTAAATCCATTCCTGCCTCTGATCTGTCTGTTACTGATAACACACTGCCCACAATCTGTGCTCACACTCAAGGCATGTGTGCACACTCAGTAACATAGTCTTGTCCGACTCTTTGCAATACCATGGACTGTAGCCCACCAGGGGAAGGCAATGGCGGCCCACTCCAGTATTCTTGCCTGGAGAATCCCAGGGACGGGGGAGCCTGGTGGGCTGCCGTCTATGGGGTCACACAGAGTTGGACACGACTGAAGTGACGCAGCAGCAGCAGCAGCAGTAGCCCACCAGGCTCCTCTTTCCGTGAGATTTCCCACGCAAGGATACTGGAGTGGGTTGCCATTTCCTTCTCCAGGGGATCTTCCTAACCCAGGAAGAAAAAGTTATCACTCTTCAATAAAATTTCTGGTTTGGTACCCATCTATACTAGATTCTCTGTGACAGTTCCAACTTCAGGTATTTATTATACCAAACCAAGTGAGAAAGCCTCCAGATGCTAGTACTTCAGCATCCAAATGACAACTGTATCTTGGGGAGATCACCAGGCCATAACAAACCCTCAAAAATATCTAGTTCTCTTCCTTTCAGCGTCTTCAAAAGACTGCAGAAAACAGAGAACAGATGAAGCATTTATTAAATGGGTCTCCAGTTGATTGTTTCTTTTCTCTAGCGGGACAATTCGAGTATGGGAACTGGATCTCCCAAACAGAAAGATCTGGCCAACCGAGTGCCAAACGGGACAGATGAAAAGAATAGTCATGAGCATCTCAGTAAGAATTACTCTGTTATTTTATGTAAATATTAGTACAAGCCCTTGTTAACAGTACTGAGCAAGACAGGGGTATGTGTGTGTATGTATGTGCGCTTGTGTTCTTTGGGCTGGGGTTGGGGAGGGGAGCCCTGGACATGGAGGATACTGCCTGGGGAGGCACAGGTGAGGGAGTCTCACTTCAGGAGCTCCCGTAGGAAGCTGGGGAGGCTGCCTAGACACAGCTCGGGGAGGGGCGGGGTGGAATCTATTTCCATGTACCTGAACTGCCATCAGGCTCCAGGAAACTGCCTCACCTGGTGGGAAGCAGGGTAGCCAGGAGGTGCTCAAGGCCCACAGCACCTCCCGTTGCCACTCATGTTATTTCTGCACAAGAAATAAAGTTTCTAATAATGAAACTCCTTGTTGAAACGCAGTCTCCTCCACAAAGAGGGGTTATTCATGTGTCTTTAATGTGGATTCAGATATTCGCACATATAACCCCATTCTCCACTCGTTGTATGAATGTAGACTTTGGGAAATAGGAAATAAAGCAAATACATATTCTCTCTAGAGGAGCACACCTTCACCCTAGGAGCCCTTCGGAGATGCCTCGGGGAGTGCCTGCTAATAGCAGACACAAGTCCATTTCAGTGAAATTCACGGCTGATTGGAGCCTGATGTTTCATACAGTTCTGATTTTGGCCCTGATTCTGCTCCCCTTGAAGGTGTTCTTACCCATCTTTGAGTCTGAGGAGACAGAAGTCACCTTGAGGACTTTTGGAGGTCTTCATAGGATTCAGAGAAAGTTCATCCCCTCCCTGATTAGGGGCTCCTGGGCATCACTGGGCAAACCAGGTCTTCAGATTTCCTTGTCTCTCTCATCCCCAGATGGCTGATGATGATAGCTTTTTCTACCTTGGCACCACCACTGGAGATATTTTAAAAATGAACCCCAGGACAAAGCTGCTGGCAGACACAGGGCCTGCCAAGGACAAGTTAAGTCTGGTGAGTAGAGACCATCAAAGTCTGCTTGCCCTGCTGTTTTCTAGTGATTTCTTCCTGCCACTGTTAGCACAGACTTCCATCAAGGGTTTGTGGGGAGAAACAACATGTGTATGATGCACCCAAGTCCACACTGCCATTTGCAATGCTCATTGACTAGTTCACTCAAACCCTCATCACTGTATATTCAGGATATCCCCGGTGTCCTTGATTAGGGGTCAGAATCACATTGTTTATATTTGCATCTTCAAAGCTCAAGGCCTGTGGCTTTGTGATTTGTAATCACATCCATTCCAGCATTTGGGCAGTCCAGTTGCCATGTGTAAGTGACATATGCGCTTTGATTTACAAGACTATCTGTCATTTCTTTCTAATCTAATAACTAGATCTTAAACTTTAGCCTCAGCTGACATTTTAAGTCATGAGCAAGATGTAGAAATTGTTCCTTGTTTATATTTGCAGAATTCCTAACAATTCAGGTTAAAAGTCCAATAAGAGACTTTGATCTCTAAACCAAAATAAAAAGCCTACAATCAAAGGGTAATTGGACAGAATAAGTGCTGTTATTTCCAGTGCCCCCAGAAAGTTACAAGGGCTGTTGCTACTAAACTTTGGATTTGAAAGCTTCTTTCAGGTTCTGCACCTGTCTATCTCATGTCTGATGATGGAACAGATGGTTCAAGCTTAGATAATTTTCCACTTAGCTGATGGTCCCAAGAAGCTTTGAAATATTGCACCATGTTCCTGGGAAGGTGTTAGAGTTTTCTTAGTCACATAACCACTAATTATTCAAGCTTTTAAGGAGATGGGAAGAAAGCTACAGTATAGGTAGAGAAGAGTCTAGCAGAGTCTAGTCATAGGCACAAGCCAAATCAGTGTTTTTCAAATGATTTTTAGGAGAGGGATTCCAATATATTCAACAGATGAAACCAAATCAGATCAGGCTGAAGGAGGGCAAGGTTGAGAGTCCTGTCAATTCTGACTCCTCTGAAGGGTTCCATGAAACACTTGGTGAAAATTGTGACCTGGATATTTTTGCTGAGTACTTGGAATGTCAGTGCCTCTCCAGAAGAGATGCTGACTGTCTCCGTGTTCTTCAAACCTGTGGCACTTGAGTTTCTCCCATGGATGCTTTAAGTGCTTAATTCAGGTGTAAAGGTAAATTACATAACACAAAGTAATGTTTCCAATATGCCTGTTACACAAGTGGAAAGATGTAATTCTTTTAGGGCAAAGGGATTGGAGGTATTTGTTTGAATATCAAGACAGTTGGTTTGAATATCAAGTAATTCTTCATCTTTCTAACCATAGAGCCAACTTTTTTTTTTTTTTTTTTTTTAGATTTTTGTTTTTTATTGAAGTAGTCAGTTGGCCAAAAAGTTCATTTGGGTTTTCCATACATCTCACAGAAAACCCCAAATGAACTTTATGGACAAACCAATATAATTAATTTACAATATATAGAGCAAGGGGGCTTCCCTGGTTGCTCAGTGGTAAAAAAATCTGCCTGGCAAGTAGGAGAGATGGGTTCAATCAGTGGGTCAGGAAGATTCCTCTAGAGGAGGAAATGGCAGCCTACTCCTGGAAAACTCCATGGACAGAGGAATCTGGCAGGTTGCAGTCTACGGGGCCACAAGACTCAGACATAACTGAGCACGCAGGTACACATACATATACATAGATCCCCTCTCTTTGGGATTTCCTTCCTATTTGGGTCAGCACAGAGCACTGAGTTCCCTGAGCTCTATACTGTAGGTTCTCATTAGTTACCTATTTTATACATAGTATCAATAGTGTATGTGTGTCACACAGAGTAAAGTCAGAAAAACAAAAATTGTGTATTTATATATATATGTGGAATCTAGAAAAATGGGACAGCTGATCTTATTTGCAAAGCAAATATAGAGATGCATAGATTCCTAATGAGGAAACCATTTACCTTTTTCCCCTTACTGTTTTCTCTCCCCCTAGGGAGTGTCAGCTATCAGTTGCCTGAAGATGGGGGGTTTGTTGGTGGGCTCTGGAGATGGATTGCTGGTCTTCTGTAAAAGCCCCAGCTACAAACCCATCAAGTAAGTTACCCCACAGGGTTTGGATGAGGAGAGACCCTCTAGAGAGAGGTTTGCTTAAAGTCGGCAACTAAATGATGTGGACAAAGTGATATTTGGTTTAAAACAAATCTTGCTGTTAAAAGGAGCAGTTGGAAACACAGTAGATGGTGGTTTTTGCCAGTGAGAAGATTCCACTTGTTAGACATGGAGTGAATGAAGTGTTTACTGGCCATGGTCATTTCTACCCATTTATTTGCCTGGAATGTTCCCTGTATCTAAATCCTACTTGTGTTCCACCACCCATTTAGAAGGACATCTCACTGTAAACTTCCTTGATTATCATAAACCACATGGGCCTCCCCCTTTGCTGACCATGGGCACTTGATATTCTAACTCCTGCCTTTCCAACTGTGTGATCTCTTTGAAGGAAGGACTCAGGTTCTTATGCCTGATATATATCCTCTATAATGCTTCAGACAGTTAATAAATGCTCATCAATGAGTAAATCTTCTTTACCTTTCGCTTCTCCTTAAAGGAAAATCCAGTTACAAGGTGGAATCACCTCTATCACACTTCGAGGGGAAGGACACCAGTTCTTTGTAGGAACAGAAGAATCACACATTTATCGTGTCAGTTTCACTAATTTCAAAGAGACTCTCATCACAACTTGTCACTTTGAATCTGTTGAGGATGTTGTCTTCCCATTGTAAGTAGAAGAGCATAAAAGTGATAAGAATGTCGAGATTTGATGCCATGTGCAAGGAAATTTAATTTTGTTAATACATGTTTCACCTGCTAACATAATCAATCATGATAAATCATAATGTAATTTACTCGGTTCTGTCTCACCACAGCAAAGATTTGAAACAGCAGACCAGTGTTACAGCTTGGTTACAACTCAAGAGTTTTATTCAGCAAGCAAAGGATAGTACACCTTCAAGGCGTGAGGGTGGGCCGACCCCAAAGGAGAGGCCTCAGTCCTTCTTGGCTTCCTCCATTTACTCATTTGTCTCCTCCCTGCTGGGCCTGCCCTATTCAGTCTCGATAGCCAAGAAGGGGGTGTCTTTGTTTCATCTGATGTTCTCCCTCCAGTCCATGGATTTTCTTTTGTTCCATTTTCAAGGGCTGTTCCCTTTCCTTGTCTTTTAGCCACCACCCTTTTGGACTCCTTTTTCCTATTCTAACTACCTAACAATAATAAATTTTTATTTTTTTATCCATGAATTTTTCTATTGTAGTGAATTATGTCGGGGAAGGCAATGGCACCCCACCCCAGTACTCTTGCCTGGAAAATCCAATGGACGGAGTAGCCTGGTGGGCTGCAGTCCATGGGGTCGCTAACAGTCGGACAGACTGAGCGACTTCACTTTCACTTTTCTCTTTCATGCACTGGAGAAGGAAATGGCAACCCACTCCAGTATTCTTGCCTGGAGAATCCCAGGGATGGGGGAGCCTGGTGGGCTGCCGTCTATGGGGTCACACAGAGTCGGACACGACTGAAGTGACTTAGCAGCAGCAGCAGCAGCAGCATTCAGAAAAATAAGATCGCGGCAGCCGGTCCCATCACTTCATGGCAATAGATGGGGAAACAATGCAAACAGTAACAGACTTTATTTTAGGGGGCTCCAAAATCACTGCAGATGGTGACTGCAGCCATGAAAGTAAAAGACGCTTGCTCCTTGGAAGGAAAGCTATGACCAAACTAGACAGCACGTTAAAAAGCAGAGACATTACTTTGCCAACAAAGGTCTGTCTAGTCAAGGCTGTGGTTTTTCCAGTAGTCATGTATGGATGTGAGAGTTGGACTATAAAAAAAGCTGAGCACGGAAGAATTGATGCTTTTTGAACTGTGGTGTTAGACTCTTGAGAGTCCCTTGGACCGCAAGGAGATCCAACCAGTCAATCCAAAGGAAATCAGTCCTGAATATTCATTGAAAGGACTGATGCTGAAGCTGAAACTCAAATACCTTGGCCACCTGATGCAAAGAACTGACTCATTTGAAAAGACCCTGATACTGGGAAAGATTGAAGGTGGGAGAAGGGGACGACAGAGGATGAGATGGTTGGATGGCATCACCGAGGCAATAGACATGAGTTTGAGTAGGCTCTGGGAGTTGGTGATGGACAGGGAAGCCCGGTGTGGTGCAGTCCATGGGGTTGCAAAGAATAGGACACAACTGAGCTACTGAACTGAACTAGGAGCTAGTGATGAGATGGAGCTGGCTTACAAAGGCTCCTGAAAGCCAAAAGTTAGGTGTTCTGGAGTTTTGCAATCTGCTTTTAAGTTTAGTCATTATTAAAAACTAAAGTATTAAGCTTACAATTAAATAAGTATCCAGTATTCTTGCCTGGAGAATCCCAGGGATGGGGGAGCCTGGTGGGCTGCCGTCTATGGGGTCACACAGAGTCGGACACGACTGAAGTGACTTAGCAGCAGCAGCAGCAGCAGTGAATTATGTTAATAGATTTTCTTTGGCCTTTACCAAGCAGCTACATTCATTTTATAATTCAAATTTGGGCCTCTTTGGAATGTTGGCTTTTCTAGTAAATTCATCATGGAAAGGGTGAACAGACTAGAAAAACTTTTCTGTTTTTCCACTGCTGTCTGGAGCAAAACTTAGTAATGCCTTTTTTTAAACATCTTTCAAGTCATTTGTTTGCACCTCTTGTGTCTTCCAGATTTGGCCTGCCTGATGGCAGTGGCCGTAAGATTAAGAGTTCCTCTGAACCTAGTTGCGATATATATTGGTAAATCCCTCACGAAACAGTGAAACATATAACCATGAGCAGTTTTTAATGTCAGACAGAGCTGCCATCAGAGTTTGCCATTATTTGATTATGAAATCTATTTGTCTTTGGTGAGCTTTGTCCCATAAAGTTGGTCACAGTTTTTACTCTGAACTTCTTCAGTAATTCATTTGAATTTACAAAACTCAAGATCATTGTTGTATAGGCAGCAAGGCTCTTCGAAAACTTGGTCCTTGAGGTCACCAAATGCAGTTTTGGTTTCCTGAGCCTTTGTGATTAGGTCCCTCCAGTTTCTAAAAGTGAAAATGGCTGGTGCCTCCCATCAGGTGAATTCTTATTTGAAAATTGGTCATTTCCTTTCTCTGTCACTTTTCCTCTCTTTTTCTAAGGAGCTTGGTAGAATCAATCTGTAAAATATTTTGTCCTGGTGTCATTTGTAAGGGTAAGTTTTTAAATATCTTTTCAATTAGCAGTAGCAGCAGCATGCAGTCTTTAATCTGTTCAGGTTTCATACCCCTTTCTTTTAACAGCTCTATTGAAATATAATTTACATATCATAAAATTCACCCTCTATACAATTCAATGGCTTTCTTAGGAGTATATTTACAGAGTTTTGCAACCATTATCATAATCTAATTTTAGAACATTTTATATCCCCCTAAAGAAACCTCCTTTTGGGACTTCCCTGGTGGCTCAGATGATAAAGCGTCTGCCAGCAATATGGGAGACCCAGGTTCGATCCCTGGGTTGGGAAGATCTCCTGGGGAAGGAAATGGCAACCCACTCCAGTATTCCTGCCTGGAGAATCCCAGGGACGGAGGAGCCTGGTAGGCTACAGTCCATGGGGTTGCAAAGAGTCAGACACGACTGAGCAACTTCAATTCAATTCAAAGAAACATCCTAGCAGTCACTTTAAGCCTCTAAGGTTCAGCTTTCAGCCACCCAAACTAAGCACAGTTGGTGAATGTAGTCATTTAAAAAAGGTCTCAGATTCATCCATATAGTGCTGACCTCAAAAAGAGAATCTTAAAATTTTTTAAAAAGAAAGAAAAAATAGAATTTTAAAAAGAAAAGTAGTGTCCTCTCTGGTCTCTGCCTCCTGTTTTTTGTTTTTGTTTTTTTTTATAAAAAAGGTCTCAGATTCATCCATATAGTGCTGACCTCAAAAAGAGAATCTTAAAATTTTTTAAAAAGAAAGAAAAAATAGAATTTTAAAAAGAAAAGTAGTGTCCTCTCTGGTCTCTGCCTCCTGTTTTTTGTTGTTGTTTTTTTTTTTTCCCTCTCAAAGTTTCCTGCACCCCCCACGTGTAGAATTCAACTGGCACACAGGAACTGGGGCAGTTTTTAATAATCAGAATTTAGGTCTTCCTCTTATGAGTCTCTTGCTGCCAGGGTTTTCCCTTTAAATTCCAGATAAATTTTCCAGCCCCTTACTTTGATGGCCAGCACCTTTAGTCAGTGAGGCTGTGTTTTTTCTGCTACTTTTTTCTGTGGTCACCATACCTAATTTGTTTTTTTTTCCTCTCAAAGTTTCCTGCACCCCCCACGTGTAGAATTCAACTGGTACACAGGAATTGGGGCAGTTTTTAATAATCAGAATTTAGGTCTTCCTCGTATGAGTCTCTTGCTGCCAGGGTTTTCCCTTTAAATTCCAGATGAATTTTCCAGCCCCTTACTCTGATGGCCAGCACCTTTAGTCAGTGAGGCTGTGTTTTTTCTGCTACTTTTTTCTGTGGTCACCATACCTAGGGAGTTTGGGGCATCTCTGGTTAGAAAATCACACAGTAATGACTCTTAACCCTTTCTAGTTGCACTTTAAAAAAGGTATTTATTTGTTTATTTGGCTGTGCCATGTCTTAGTTGATCTTTGTTGCTGCATTCAGGATTTTTCTTTTTTTTTTAGTTCTGACATGTGGGATCTAGTTACCTGACCAAGGACTGAACCCAGGTCCCCTGCATTGGGAGTATGGAGTCTTAGCTACCTAACCACCAGGGAAGTCCCCCAGTTACACTTTCGCAAGAGGAAGCTCTTCTTGATTTCTATCTATTTTAAAATATTTTCAGTGTCTTCAGGATTTGGCAGTCTTGTTATTGTGTTCAGTTTATCTGGGTTTTATAACTGTTATCTGTGAGGAGGTTTGTGTGACGATTTCACTGCTCCAAAATGTGGTATTTTATTTACTAATTTTGGCCAAGCAGTGCGCCTTGTGGGATCTTAGTTCCCCAGCCAGGGACTGAACCTGGGCCCCCAGCAGTGAAAGCTCCCAGTCCTAATAACTGGGCCACCAAGGAACTGCCCATCAAATGCCATTCTGCACAAGGAATCTGTAAGGCCATTAAGCCTGAGACAATAGGCATCTAAAAGCATCCTGGTGGCTTCCTTCGTGGCTCAGATGGTAAAGAATCTGCCTGCAGTGTGGGAGACCCGGGTTCGATCTCTGGATTGGGACGATCCCCTGGAGAAGGAAATGGCAACCCACTCCAGTATTCCTGCCTGGATAATCCCATAGGCAGATTAGCCTGGTGGGCTACAGTCCATGGGGTTGCAAAGAGTCGGCACGACTGTGCAATTAACACTTTCAAAAAGCATCCTTCCCTACATCCTCAAGAAGCCCATTTTAGCGTCAAACCTGCATCTGAGAAACACTGTGTGTCCTGTGCAGCTGCATGTCTCACTCTCTGGTGGCTTCTCTGCAGCGGCACTGCCGAGCTCTTCGCCACCTGCGCCAAGAAGGACATCCGAGTGTGGCACACGCTGACTAACAGGGAGCTGCTGCGGATCACCGTGCCCAACATGACCTGCCACGGCATCGATTTCATGCGGGACGGCAAGAGCATCATTTCCGGTAAGGTCGGCGTACCAGGTTTGACTTCCGATTCCGGCTGTGGCTTTCGTTCTTGCCAGTCTTTTCCTACCAGGCTGTGCGTGAGGATGAACTGCCGTGGCCTCCCACCGTCTGCTTGCTTGTCATCTAGCCTGTCTTTGGAACTCCCTTCCAGCTAGGATTCTTTCTGAGCTAGGAATTACCAAACAGCAATTTCTCTTCCCCCGTGTTGCTTCATATAGCATGTTGCTTTCTCTCTGGCCAGGAAAATTCAGTGATTCACCTCACAGGGTGGATTTGAGGCCTTAGCGAGTCCAGGGTTCTTGTGTGAGAACCCTTTTTTGTTGCTCAAGAGATTAAAAACCTGACTTTAAGTTATAGCTCCAAGGGAATTTATTTTTAATTCAGTTGATTATGTCGTGCCAAAATATTTTAACATGAATTACAGACACCATGATATTCTATTTCTGAAGACTTCAGTATGCATCTCTGAAGATATTTTCCTATAAAATAATAATTTCTTAATATCGTCTATGTTCAATCCATGTATACATTTCCCCAGCGGTCAAAAGTGAGTTACTGGTTCACATCAACAAAAAGTCAAGAGTCTTTCAGTTCAGTTCAGTTCAGTTGCTCACTCGTGTCCGACTCTTTGTGACCCCGTGAATTGCAGCACGCCAGGCCTCCCTGTCCATCACCAACTCCTGGAGTTTAGGGGCAGGTACTGAAATGGTAATATGAGGGGAATCCCCTGGAAGCCCAGCCGTTAGGACTACATATTTCCACTGCAGAAGGCGCTGTTTCGATCCCTGGTCAGGGAACTAAGATTGCATGTACCCTGACGCAGCCAAAACAGTCATGATAATGATGTAAAGTTGTGATGTCAGGACCCATCTCACTGCCCCCTCTTCTTGGCTTTGTCTTTGTGCTGCTTCTACCTTGGGGCGTGTTTTCTCCACATGGTGGTCCCCAGGAGCTTCTGGCTTGCATTACACTTGCCGCTGCTGCTAAGTCACTTCAGTCGTGTCCGACTCTGTGTGACCCCATAGACGGCAGCCCACCAGGCTCCGCCGTCCCTGGGATTCTCCAGGCAAGAATACTGGAGTGGGTTGCCATTTCCTTCTCCAATTGGTGAGACCTGGAAGCCTGGGCCCGTCTCCAAAGTTTCTGAGTCAGCAGGTCTGGGGTGGGAACCGAGAATCCACATGTCTAATAGTTTACAGGGGATGCTGACAATGCTGGGCCAGGGACCACATTTTGAGAATCACCGGGTTTATACCTCTCCATACCTGCCGACCCTCACCCCCCAATGGAAAAGCCAAGCTTGGGGGGTGAGATTTCAGTGCAAGTTCAGACGCTTGCCCAAGATATCAATTCTCAATCAGTTGACAGATGTCCTGGCTGAACAAAATCACATGATGAAGGAGATTAATGAAAAATTTAAATCAGCAGCCAGTTTTCATTTCTGAGAGGGCAGGAAAGTGTTACCAAAAAATGTGCAGGTATCAGCAGGTCTATATCCAGGTTAAAAAGTGTGCCCAGCCAAGTACAATCTGATTCCATCGTCAACATTCCCTGACATGTATGTTTTCTGGGAAAGTAAGGTTAGGATATGGAATTTCAGACCAGGAAAAAAAAATGTTTTTAACCTTATTTATCTGACTTGAGTAAAACTGGATTATCATTATTCACTGTGGGTGGGGGGGAAGTCTGTGAGATCAAAATTTTTTCATAATACAGACCCTTGAAGAGCATGGGTTTGAACCACGTGGGTCCGCTTACATGTGGATTTTCGTCAACAGTAAATCCTGCAGTGCTATTCAATCCGAGGTTGGTTGAATCTGTAGATGCAGAACCAGGGATGTGTAGAAACCATGGGTATGAGGAACCAACTATAACATATGGGTTTTTTTACTGCACAGAGAGGGTCATTGCTCCCAACTCCCGGGTTGTTCAAGGGTCAACTGTGAGTAAGATGTGATTTGCCTTTTCCTTTCTCACTCCCTTACAAGTGCGTGGTGGGGTTTTCCATAAGCTACATGATATATGATGATGTCATTGCTCTGGTGTTAACATAAAATGAGTTTATTACTCAATGGCACCCCACTCCAGTACTCTTGCCTGGAAAATCCCATGGGCAGAGGAGCCTGGAGGGCTGCAGTCCATGGGGTTGCTAAGAGTCGGACACGACTGAGCGACTTCACTTTCACTTTTCACTTTTCATGCATTGGAGAAGGAAATGGCAACCCACTCCAGTATTCTTGCCTGGAGAATCCCAGGGACAGAGGAGCCTGGTGGGCTGCAGTCTATGGGGTCACACAGAGTTAGACACGACTGAAGCGACTTAGCATTGAAGAATTAATAAATAATATTTTTTAAATTTCTTGGTGTTTTAGCATCTAAGTATGCTAAGTATCATGAGATGTAACTATATACACAAAAAGTTTGGGGAGCCCTCAATACTTTTAATAACATACAGAGGTCCTAACAGACAGTTAACAAGCACATCCTCACTCCTCATTTCAGCAAGGCAAAGCAGGTGTATATGTGTACACATACACGTGCATGCGCACACCTGTGTGCAATGGAATGGAATATTACTCAGCCATAAAAATAATGAAATGATGCCATTCTGAGCAACATGGATAGAACTGGAGATGATCATATTAAGCAAAGTAATTCGGACTGAGAGAGACAAATATTGCAAGACATCACTCATATGTGGAGTCTAGAAAGATACAAGCGATCTTATTAACAAAACGGTATGCTTTGACATATTGTTTTCTATGACAGACGTAGAAAACAAACTTACAGTTACCAAAGGGGAGGTGGGAGGGATAAATTAGGAGTTTGGGATTAACATATAAATACTACTATACAGGAAAATAGACAATTAACAAGGACCTACTGTATGGCACAGAGGACTCTACTCAAAAATCTTACAATAACCTATAATGGAAGAGAATGTAAAAGAAGAACATTTATATATACATACTTGAAACTAACAGAACATTGTGCTGCTGCTGCTGCTAAGTCACTTCAGTCGTGTCCGACTCTGTGCCACCCCATAGATGGCAGCCCACCAGGCTCCCCCGTCCCTGGGATTCTCCAGGCAAGAACACTGGAGTGGGGTGCCATTTCCTTTTCCAATGCATGCAAGTGAAAAGTGAAAGTGAAGTTGCTCAGTCGTGTCCGACTCTTCGCGACCCCATGGACTGCAGCCTACCAGGCTCCTCCGCCCATGGGATTTTCCAGGCAAGAGTACTGGAGTGGGGTGCCACTGTAAATCAACTATATTTCAATAAACACTTTTTAAAAAAGAAATGCAAATCAAAACCACAGTGAGATGGTTATACCCAATAAGACGACTTTAAGGAGAAAAGAAAAGAAATAACAAATGTTGGCAAGAATATGGAGAAATAGGAACCCTCATACATTGCTGGTGGGAATGTAAAATGGTGCTGCCACAGTGGTAGTCGTTTCTGAAAAAGTTAAACGTGGAATGACCACATGACTCAACAATTCCACTCCTGGGTATATTACCCAGGGGTGAAGAAAACTCATGTCCACACAGAAACTGGTATAACACTATTTGTAACAGCATCACAGCCAAACAGTCAAGAGAAAGAGACAACGCAAACGCCCACCAGTGGATGAGCGGGTAAGCAAACCAGGGTCTCTCCACACACTGCAATACAGCCCAGTCACAGAAAGGAATGAGGCCTTCATAAAAGGCTGCCACATAGATGAGCCGAAAGAACACGACGCTAAGTGAAGGAGGCCAGACATAAAATGCCGCGACCTGTATGATTCCCTCTATACAAAATGCCCAGAAGAGGCAGCTCCAAAGAGACTGAAGCAAACTGCTGCTCACCAGGGCTGGCATGAGTGGTTGCTTAACGGGTACAGGGTAGTAAATCTTCCCAGGTGACGCAGTGCTAAAGAACCCTCCTGCCAATGCAGGACTGCAGAGACTAAAAAGAAATAACAAATGTTGGCAAGAATATGGAGAAATAGGAACCCTCATACATTGCTGGTGGGAATGTGAAATGGTGCCGCCACGGTGGTAGTCGTTTCTGAAAAAGTTAAACGTGGAATGACCACATGGCTCAACAATTCCACTCCTGGGTATATTACCCAGGGGTGAAGAAAACCCATGTCCACACAGAAACTGGTATAACACTATTTATAACAGCATCACAGCCAAACAGTCAAGAGAAAGAGACAACGCAAACGCCCACCAGTGGATGAGCGGGTAAGCAAACCAGGGTCTCTCCACACACTGCAATACAGCCCAGTCACAGAAAGAGCTCAACAATTCCACTCCTGGGTATATTACCCAGGGGTGAAGAAAACCCATGTCCACACAGAAACTGGTATAACACTATTTATAACAGCATCACAGCCAAACAGTCAAGAGAAAGAGACAACGCAAACGCCCACCAGTGGATGAGCGGGTAAGCAAACCAGGGTCTCTCCACACACTGCAATACAGCCCAGTCACAGAAAGCAATGAGGCCTTCAAAAAAGGCTGCCGCATAGATGAGCCGAAAGAACACGACGCTAAGTGAAGGAGGCCAGACATAAAATGCTGCGTCCTGTATGATTCCCTTTATACAAAATGCCCAGAAGAGGCAGCTCCAAAGAGACTGAAGCAAACTAGTGCTCACCAGGGCTGGCATGAGTGGTTGCTTAACGGGTAGAGGGTAGTAAATCTTCCCAGGTGACGCAGTGCTAAAGAACCCTCCTGCCAATGCAGGACTGCAGAGACTGTAGGGAAGATCCCCTGGAGAAGGGAATGGCTACCCACCCCAGCATTCTTGCCTGGAGAATCTCCATGGACAGAGGAGCCTGGTGGGCTACATACAGCATGCAGACATGACTGAGCGGCTAAACCGCAAGAAAACAGCCCAAAGACCAGCATGTCTCAGACCCTATTTAAGAAAAAATCTGAAGGGAAACCCAGAGAAAACCCAGGGAAAATCAGGGGGGAAAACAACTACACCACAGGCAGTTTCACCCCCTGACATCCCGAGTATTGTAAGCGTTACACACAGCCTAATTCCTACACCAGCATACAAAGCCTCCCACCAAAGGCCTGCTTACCTCAGCTCCTGTTACCTGGGACATCACCTCCAGCTCTCAACTAAAAAGTACAAGCATGCTAGGGAATTCCCTGGTGGTTCCGTAGTTAAGACTCAGTGCTTTCACTGCCAAGGGCCCTGGTTCGATCCTGGTCAGGGAACTGAGATCCCACAAGACAAGCAGTGGGGAAGAAACAAATAAAAATTACAAGGCAAGCTAAAAGGCAGAAAGTACAGCTTGAAGAGACAGAGCCAGCATCAGCACCAAATACAGACATGGCGGAGATGCCCGGATGACCAGGCTGGGAATTGAAAACCAGTCATTCTAACAGAGATTGCTGTGCGACTCCCCAAATCCATCTTTCCCTTAGCCCCGGGTTTTAGTGGGACGCAGTCCGCCCCCAGCTGAGGATTACATTTGCCAGCCTCCCTTGCGGTTCAGTGGGTCCTGTGATTAAGTTCTGCCCCAGGAGACATGAGTGTAGTAAAGCAAGCAGTCTCCAGGTTGTGCCCTTGAAGAGAACGGGTATGCCCTGCACCTCCTTCACCTCCTCCGCTGGCCGGCAGGTGGCTTTGGTGGTGGGAGTCAGACCAGGAGTGGGATCAAAACTGAAATAAAACCAAAGGAGCCAGGATGTCTGACACAGCGGGGCCATGCCCGGACCGCTTATACTTGTACTGGACGTGAGACAGAAATAACCTCCCCTGGGGGCAGATTGGGAGTTTGGAGTGGACATGTTCACACTACTGTATATAAAATCGATCAACAAGGACCTACTACATAGCGTAGGGAACTCGACACAATACTCTGTAACAACCTAAATGGGAAAAGAGTTTGAAAAAGAATAGATACATGTATATGTATAACTGAATTACTTTCTGTACACCTAAAACGTACGTAACACGGTTAATCAATTATGTGCAAATATAAAATAAAATTTTTGAAAAATAAAATGCAGATGTAACATTTATAACAGTTTCTCATGCATCTCCTGCATTGGTAGGCAGATTCTTTACCACTGAGCCTCCAGGGAAGCCCTTATAACAGTTATAACTACCAAAAAGAAAGAAAGGAATGCTCTCCTTTTTAGGCCACTGTGATGTCTGCCCTTGTGAGAACAGCTGTATCAACGCCCCATAACATCCACCCCTACCAATATCAGAGACAGACATGCCTCTCCCCCAAATTTGGCTTATATGGTCTTATCATATAAGATCATGGAAAATGAGACAAGAATGATCATGCAACATTTAAACAGACTTTCAAGTAAGCACATGTTTGCTGTTCATAAGTATTATCTAAAAAATTTCTCCCTCCAGGAGGTAAACAAGCACATCCAGGGAAACAGCATTGACACTCTGTACTCATTTGATTACCTCCTTACTCATCTTCAGAGAATGGCTGTAGTTAGTCTGCAGTGTCCCTGAAGGCTTTCCAAAAATGTGGGCTCACATGGGGATGTTCCAGGCAGACGGTCCTTCCTGGCTAAGCTAGGAATCAGAAAGAGGGAGGGCTGAGATTTGCAGAGCCAATCCCCTTGTTACTCCATTCCTCCTGTGAAAGAGTGCAGTGCAAAATGTGCGTCTTTTTCTTTCTACAGTTTCTTTCTACAGTAGTAAATTATCCTACTTACATGAGTTATCCTAATGCTATGAGGGTAGGATAACAGAGTATACCATCTGGAAAAAAATAGGCTAAGAACTACCTTCAAGCAGTCAGGCAAGGTGGACGGCTACTAATTTCCATTAGTAGAGTTGGAAGAGAGAATCTGGCTTAAGTCCCTTAGATTACCTTGAAAGAATAGACCCCAATGTGAGAAGTTATAAACTGTCTGAAATTTTCAGTGGAGTAGATGCTTCACAGCCGCGTGATTAATTGAGAAGGTAAACACCACTGATCAGCAAGAGAGGAAAGATGCAGCCACACACAGGTGATGACTTCCTGTTCTTGCACGCCCGGGTCCCTACTGTGAGGGGCTGTGTCTTTGCAACTTCCCACTTGCTCCTGCCTTGGCTGTGGGCTAGGTGGCCGTCGGGAAGTCCAAAAAAGGTTTGGAAGGCCGATGAAGAAAGAGAAGCCGTAATCCTTCCTTTCAGCTTCTCGTGGCCTCTCCATCAGCGAGAGATGGCTGTGGGCTCCAGCAGCCTTTGGCAGCCCCGGTACAGACAGCGGTGGTTGACTGCCATTACAGGCTCCAAAAAGGGAAGTCCAAAAAAGGTTTGGAAGGCCGATGAAGAAAGAGAAGCCGTAATCCTTCCTTTCAGCTTCTCGTGGCCTCTCCATCAGCGAGAGATGGCTGTGGGCTCCAGCAGCCTTTGGCAGCCCCGGTACAGACAGCGGTGGTTGACTGCCATTACAGGCTCCAAAATAGTTTTGCAATTACAGCAGCACTTATTTCAACCGCAGCAACAGTCTCCTTCAGAATCAGCCAAAGGGCTGCTTATGTAATCCCACCTCTTCCCTGTGTTCCTCCAGGGTTTGCTTCCTGATGGCTTCCCCGGTGTGGCTCAGACCTTAAAGAATCTGCCTGCAGTGTGGGAGACCTGGGTTCAATACCTGCGTCAGGAAGATCCCCTGGAGAAGGGAATAGCAACCCATTCCAGTACTCCTGCCTGGAAAATTCCATGGATGGACATTAGTAGAGTTGGAAGAGAGAATCTGGCTTAAGTCCCTTAGATTACCTTGAAAGAATAGACCCCAATATGAGAAGTTACAAACTATCTGAAATTTTCATTGGAGTAGATGCTTCACAGCTGCGTGATTAACTGAGAAGGTAAACACCACTGATCAGCAAGAGAGGAAAGATGCAGCTACAAACAGGTGATGACTTCCTGTCCTTGCGCGCCCGGGTCTCTACTGTGAGGGGCTGTGTCTTTGCAACTTCCCACTTGCTCCTGCCTTGGCTGTGGGCTAGGTGGCCGTCAGGAAGTCCAAAAAAAGGTTTGGAAGGCCGATGAAGAAAGAGAAGCCATAATCCTTCCTTTCAGCTTCTCGTGGCCTCTCCATCAGCGAGGGATGGCTGTGGGCTCCAACAGCCTTTGGCAGCCCCGGTACAGACAGCGGTGGTTGACTGCCATTACAGGCTCCAAAATAGTTTTGCGATTACAGCAGCACTTATTTCAACCGCAGCAACAGTCTCCTTCAGAATCAGCCAAAGGGCTGCTTACGTAATCCCACCTCTTCCCTGTGTTCCTCCAGGGTTTGCTTCCTGATGGCTTCCCCGGTGTGGCTCAGACTTTAAAGAATCTGCCTGCAATGTGGGAGACCTGGGTTCAATACCTGCGTTAGGAAGATCCCCTGGAGAAGGGAATAGCAACCCATTCCAGTACTCCTGCCTGGAAAATTCCATGGATGGAGGAGCCTGGTGGGCCGCAGTCCACGGGGTTGCAAATGGTCGGACATGACGGACTACGTGACTAACACTTTGCTTTCTGAAATGAAAACCTGTCCTATTTTGCTCCTTTTAATGCAACCAGATCCTTGTATTAAATAAGCTCTGCTTGGGCTTCCATTTCAGGCCAAGATGGGGAAATAGGAACTGAATTTACCCTCATGCCTGAAACAAACAAAAATGGGAGACAACAAAATGAGATAAAAAGATTTGTTTTAAGACTTTTTTTTTTAACGTGGATCATTTTAAAGTGTTTGTTGAATCTGTTATCATACCGCGTCTCTTGTTTATCTTTTTTGTCCCTGAGGCATGTGGGATCTTAGCTTCCCGACCAGGGGTCGACCTGCACCCTCTGCTCTGGAAGGCAGAGTCTTAACCACTGACCACCAGGGAAGCCCAGCAATGGTTTTAGACATGGGATGCGCTGCAGTGAAGGGTACCCGTCCCCGAGGGGTGAGAAGCAGACAGGAGAGCCCATGCTGGTCCAGCGTACGTGTTACATTTCAGGCCAGATGATGCAGCTGAGTGTCCAGAGAGAGCCAGGCCGCATTCACAGGGAGGAGGGCCCAGGAGAGAGCAGCACTGAGAGGACCTGGAGACCAGCGGGTTCTGGAGAGACTGCGCTAGCGCCCTACCTCTCACGCCAGTGCCGGCCATCCGCTGCGTGTGCGGAACTGCTCAGGCCAGGAAAAGGGCCGCCTGAGGAAGCGCGGGGACAACACTCAGCACACGAGAGGCCACGGACAGCGCCCGCTCCCACCAGCCTGAGACCTGGGAGGTCACGGACAGTCCCTGCTCCCACCAGCCTGAGACCTGGGAGGTCATGGACAGTCCCTGCTCCCACCAGCCTGAGACCTGGGAGGTCATGGACAGCGCCCGCTCCCACCAGCCTGGAGACCTGGGGGACAACACTCAGCACACGGGAGGTCATGGACAATGCCCGCTCCCACCAGCCAGCCTAAAGCTTTCTGGATTCCGTAACTCATGAGGCACTGGGTAGAATGCTCAGAGGGGCCACACCTCAGCATTGTGGAATAACAACCTCCAGGCTACAAGCTGTGTAAATCCTTCCTGACACACCTTAAAAGCGAGATCCAAAAGGATCAAAGCGTATCCACGCATTTCACTGCACCCTGGAACTAAGCTCGAGTTTGTTTACAGGAATGCAGAAAAACATCCAGCAGCCAACGGGATAAAATCCACAAACCAGTCAGGATGTACGGGCCATTCAAGCAAGCGGGAGTACAGGACTCACAACAAGTAAAGGTCAATTGATCAAAACGAAAGCATGTGACCCATTAAAACGGTAACAGTAACTGCATTCCATATGTTTGAAAAAGCTAAAGGAGGACTTCCCTGGTGGTCCACTGGCTAGGAATCTGCCTGCCAATGCAGGGGACACGGGTTCAGTCCCTGATCTGGGAAGATTCCACATGCCGAGGAGCAACTAAAGCCCGTGCGCCTGGAGGCTGCGCTTGGCAACGTGAGAAGCCGCTGCAAGGAGAAGCCCGCGCGCCCCAACTAGAGTAGCTCCCTCTCGCCACAAGCAACTAGAGAAAAGCCCAACCACAGCAGCAAACACCCAGCACAGTCAAAATCAATTAACTGGTTTTAAAAGATTTTTTTTTAAGCTAGAGGAAAGATTATATATGTTAAGTGGAGATATGGAAGATGGGCAGGGAGGGGCAGAGTAAAGGTTACAAAGGGCTTTTGTGTGATTGTGGGTTTACAGGTGCGGACACGTCAAAACCTACCCAACCGTATGCTTCAAATATTAACCCCCTCCAATAGCATGCTTTCTGAAAAATTCACCTCTGTTTGAAGTTCCTGGTGGGGTGGCAGGGTTTGGGGGGTTCGAGGGGAGACTGGTGTCTGAATGAAATGTCTTCTGGCCTCACCAGCCTGCAGGTTCAGATGAAGCCAGGCTACTGGGGATAAACCATAAGACCTTGTTCTTGTTCCACCTGCTAGTGTTGGACTTCAACCCCGCACACACCCACGGCATACGCACACACACACACGCTGACACACACACACACCGTCTTCCTCAGACATCTTTGGGGATCCCCAGGATCTGGCTGTCAGGACTGCATTTGCACTAAGGCAAGTTCTGTGCACCCTGGAATCTCACCTGAAGTCTCTGTGAACCCCAAGTTCTCAGCTCACACCTAAATAGCTTTACAGGTTCTTATCCACGGCCAGGGGGCCAGACCACCGGGACAGCCTCAGACAGGCACCAGCCTGTCCTCTCTTCCCTCACTGGGCTTGTCCCCAGGGCCCACTCCTCCAAAACTGCAAAGAGACTCCTGCTTACTGTCCCTAGAGGTGCAGCAGGCATGCCCCGAGATGGGTGGATTTCACTGGTGAACTCAAGGGAGCGGGACAATCCATTCCACAGAGATCAGGACC
>SJYX01022902.1:0-16404 GCA_006410675.1 Oreotragus oreotragus
AGACACAATAAAGGACAGAAATGTTATGGACCTAACAGAAGCAGAAGATATTAAGAAGAGGTGGCAAAAATACATGGAAGAACTATGCAGTAATGATATTAATGACCCAGATAATAATGATGGTGTGATCACTCACCTAGAACCAGACATCCTGGGATGTGAAGTCAAGTGGGCCTTAGGAAGCATCACTATGAACCAAGCTAGTGGAGGTGATGCAATTCCAGTTGAGCTATTTCAAATCCTGAAAGGTGATGCTGTGAAAGTGCTGCACTAAATATGCCAGCAAATTTGGAACACTCAGCAGTGGCCACAGGACTGGAAAAGGTCAGTTTTCATTCCAATCCCAAATAAAGGAGATGCCAAAGAATGCTCCAACTACCACACAATTGCACTCAACTCACCGCTACAAAGTAATTCTCAAATTCTCCAAGCCAGGCTTCAACAGTACATGAACCGTGAACTTCAGATGTTCAAGCTGGATTTAGAAAAGGCAATAGAACCAGAGATCAAGTTGACAACATCTGTTAGATCATTGAAAAAGCAAGAAAGTTTCAGAAAAATGTCTACTTCTGCTTTATTGACTTCGCCAAATCTTTAGCTGTGTGGATCAAAACAAAGTGGATAATTCTTTAAGAGATGGGAATACCAGACAACCTTACCTGCCTCCTGAGAAATCTGTATGCAGGTCAAGAAGCAACAGTTAGAACTACTTATGGAAAAATAGATTTGTTCCAAATTAGGAAAGGAGTATGCAAGGCTGTATATTGTCACCCTGCCTATTTAACTTACATGTAGGTTACATCATGCGAAATGCCTGGCTGGATGAAGCACAAGCTGGAATCAACATTGGCTGGAAAAATATCAAGAACCTCAAATACGCAGATGACAACACCCTTATGGCAGAAAGCGAAGAGGAACTAAAGTGTCTCTTGATGAAAGTGCAAGAGGATAGTGAGGAAGGTGACTTAAAACTCAACATTCAGAAAACTAAGATCATGGCATCCAGTCCCATCACTTTATGGCAGAAAGATGGGAATCAATGGAAACAATGAGATAATTTTTTTGCAGGGAGCTCCAGAATGGCTGTGGATGGTGACTGCACCCATGAAATTACAAAACACTTGCTCCTTGGAAGAAAATCTATGACCAAACTAGACAGCATATTAAAAAGCAGAGGTATTATTTTTCTAACAAAGGTCCGTCTAGTCAAAGCTATGGTATTTCCAGTACTCATGTATGGATGTGAGCATTGGACTATATAGAAAGCTGAGCACTGAAGAACTGTTGCTTTTGAACTGTGATGTTAGGGAAGGCTCTTGAGAGTCCGTTGGCCTGCAAGGAGATTCAACCAGTCAATCCTAAATGTAATCAGTCCTGAATATTTGTTGGAAGGTCTGATGCTGAAGCTGAAATTCCAATACTTTGGCCATCTAGAGGGAAGAACAAACTCACCTGAAAAGCCCCTGATGCTAGAAAAGGTTGAAGGCAGGAGAAGTTGACGAATAAGGATGACATGGTTTGATGGTACCACAGGAATGATGGACGTAAGTTTGAGTAGGCTCCTGGAATTGGTGATGGACAGGGAGGCCTGGCGTGCTGCAGTCCATGGAATCGCAAAGAGTTGGACAGGACTGAATGACTGAACTGAACTGAGCTTTGGATAGGAACTTTTGTGTAAATTGATATAATTTCTGTGTACTTATTTATTTGGCTTTTCTAAAGAAATAGTAATAACATGATGGCTTGTTTGAGTGTTCTGACAGATGTAGCTTCTAAAGGTTTAAGATAAACCTTGCAATTTTTTCAAGATTCAAAATTATTTTCTGCTAACCCTAGTCAAACTTCGTTTCTGTAAAGAGAGAAATTTCCCATATAAGGCATTAACCTGCATCATTGTAAACCTTTCCAGCTTCTTTTGTTTCCCTCCTCCTCTTCACTCCTACAGTCTTCTTGATGTGAACTGACTCAGGAGTTGCTGAAATAAATGAACCATCTCTTTTTAAAAAAAAGTGGTTGGAGGTGCCTCCTTATAGTTTTAGCTGTGTGATGAGACATTTGTCGCAATGTGATTATTGACACACTATTGGAGGAAATAGAATTATACTGGAAGGCTTTTCTTGTTATAATTAATAATATAAAATGGCCTTTCAGAAATGCTCTGGTATTTCTTCTTAAGTATAAATTATCAACCACATTTGAATGTGTTTTTAAATGTCACCCTTAGATGACAGTTTTGAGCCATTCACAATCTGGCTACATCACTTGCTTGGACTTAGGTGGGGGAGTTACTCATTTTTCTAAGATTCCATTTCTACATTAGTAAAAAGAAATCACCTATAGTTCCTACAGTTTGGGTTTTTCTGGGATTAAGTAACATTATGTTCATCATTTTCTTAGCACAAGTCTGGTATACAGTGTAAGCATTTTAAATATAGGAATTTGGTGTTTCATCTTTTCTCCCCAACATAAAGACTTAAAAGTAGATAATGAACTTATATTCAACCTTAAAATGCTACTTAAGTTACTATAGGTTGTCTTTCTTTACGCTACACACTTGAAAGTAGTCTTGTATTTTATTGTTGATGTTTTAGTCTTTTATGGGAGAGTAGAGTCTGCCAAGACTGTTGCTGCATTCTTTGGAGGAACTTTTTCTTACCCTGATGGTACTCTTATTCCCCGTGTGCCATGAGGAAGCCTTAGTTAGCAGGAGATGGAAACTTCATCCAGAATCTTTTTCAGCCATGTATGCGTCACGCTTTATACCACGTTGCACGCTTTCAAAGTACTTATGTATTTTTGGCTGTGCTGGGCCCTTGTTTCTGCGTGCGCTTTCTCTGGTTGCCGTGAATGGTGGCTGCTCTCCAGTTGAGGTGCACAGGCTTCTCACTGCAGTGGCTTCTCTGCAGAGTGCCAGCTCCAGTGTGCAAGGGCTCAATAGTTGCGGTGCACAGGCTTCAGTTGCCCTGTGGCATGTAGAGTCTTCCCAGCCTAGGGATGGACCATTGTTCCCTGCACTGGCAGGCGGATTCTTAGCCACTGGACCACTAGGGAAGTCCTACACTCTTCTTTCAACCTAATATGAAAATCTTCATACCTAGGGATTATAGTTCCTTCCTTTACATTCTTAGGGACATCCTGATAGCAATGACCTAAGCCTGTAGAACTCCAGCCGATGAATAAGAAATATGTTTTGAAAGTTGAAATCCTACTTTTAAGCTAGGCATCATGTTATTAGTGTTTATGGTGCTCATGCTTTGAGTTTGGGACACTAATGCTGATGTTATTAGAGATAATATTTTTTTCTCATAGTTACTATAAGCTGCTAGCACCTTGAGTGTCTCTTTGGAAATTTAATTTGGTGCAAAAATCATAAAATTTGGCTAAAAGAATTGTTGACAAACATTTAAGATGGGGCAAGGATTTGATTTGCAAAGTGAGAAAAACAGTTTTGTTTAATCTATTTTATTCCTCTGTTGTCCCTGAATATCCACAGTATTTGTACCCAAAAAAAATCACATAAAGAATAATACTATGCTATGAGAGAACTAGAAAGCTATACTTTAAAAAAAAAAAAAAAAAGAAATCTATACCAAAATGTGCTGTATTTCACCTTAGCTCAAGCAAATCCTGAAATCCACTATCTGTATGTCAGGTTCTGTTGGGTTGGCCAAAAAGTTCAATCAGGTTTTTCATACCACCTTCTTGGAAAACTTAGACTCTTTGGGCAGCCCAATGTAATTCTAATAACACCTTTTGCTTAGTGACTTTTGCCTTGATTCTCCAGGCAAGAATACTAGAGTGGGTAACGATTGCCTTCTCCAGAGGATCTTCCTGACCCACCAGGGATTGAACCTGGGTCTCCTGCATTGCCAGCATATTCTTTAGCATCTGAGCCACCAGGCAAGCCCTTTAGTGATATAACTTAGCTGTAATTTCTATATTTAATTATGAGTCTTTGCTGTGTGTGTGTTTAATTATGTGTCAGTTATTCAATCATGTCTGACTCTTTGTGATCCATAGATTATAGCCCACAAGGCTCCTTTGTCCATGGGATTTTCCAGGCAAGAATACTGGAGTAGGTTGCCATTTTTTTCTGCAGGGGATCTTCCCAACCCAAGGATTGAACCAAAGTCTCTTGCATCTCCTGTACTGGCAGGTGGATTCTTTACCACTGTACCATATTATGTATGAAATTGAGAGTACACATGCTTAGCTATTTTATGACATGTAACCTAGCAGACAGCATACCTCTAGCATTTTGACTACTTGTGCTAAATTCCCCCAGCTAGTGCAATCAAGGAGAATTACCACCACTTGCTTGTGTTTATGCCACATGAGGAAGCCTTGAACATAGCTGTGCAATTCATTTTGATTGCTACCAAGTAATTCTTTGCAGACCTATACATCAAAACTATGGCTGATTTTCAGCAGTATGCTGTCATGTTTTAGAAATTGGCTAATTAAAACTTTATGAGTGGACAATTAAAAGCAAAGTTCTTTTATGTGAGAATTAAGTGTACATACAAGAACACAGTTGTTGTTTTTAACCATAGTGAGTATATATTTTAAAAAATTACTTGGAATAATTGCTTTACATTATTGTCTTGGTTTCTGCTGTACAACAATGCAAACCAGTCATAACTATATATATGTGTGTGTGCGTATATATATATATGTACATCTTCCTTCTTGACATACATATTTTAAATATACTTTTTTTTGTTAGAGAGGAAAAGATTAGTAATATAGTGAAATGATTATTTTTATTTGACTCAAATCTTCTTAAAGTTTCATTTGGACTTGCACCCTATAAACAAATCTGCTCTGTTCTTTCAGTTATGCTATAGTACACTGTGCCATATTTTCCTGCCCTGATTCTCTAAATTTAAGTGAAATAAACATGGATATCGAGGGCAGAACCACTTCAGTAGTATTTCTGCAGCTACAAACTCTTACAAAGAGTTTAGGGGGAACATTTTTTTTTTCCATTTTAAAATGTGTTCCTAACAAAAAGGGAAATATAAACATTTCAAGAGAAGAAAAGGGTCAGAAACTTAGAAAGGTTTTTTTGTTGTTCTTTCTTAAGTTCTGTGTTTGACTGATATCACTGAGATAACTTAAAACATTTGCTTGATGGTTAATTAATGATAAGCCTAGTATCAGTGCCAGTGTATTTATTTGAGTATCCTGGTTTACATTCAGTTTAGATTTTCATTTACAAAGCTGTTTCAAATATCAACAAAAAGAGTCATGAAATAAACAAAGCAGCAGGGCAGTATTTGTAGTGTGCTTTACACTCCATTCACTACTCCCCTAGTTATTATTTTTGGAAACACAGAGCAGGATATCTCAGTCCCAGGTGGTGAGAGAAGCCCCTGGAAGAACCTCCTATATGACCTGCATTTAACATACATCTTTGATGAGGCCTGTCTCTATAAGCTCACTTCTTGGGATGATAATATTTTAATATGTCAGCCACTTAAACATTAAAGTAAAAGCCTTTGAGAGTAGATGTTGAAGTATAGAAAACAAGGAGGGTATATTAAGAATGTCTTTCTATTCTTATGTGTTGACTTTCAGGCTTTATAGACCCAGGGCTGGCAGATACACAGATATAGTAAAGGGCTGGATGTGAACAAACATTTGTAGGCAAACTAACCAATTCAGAGCTTCCCCTGCGCCATGTCTTCTTATACTCTGGGCCAATATTCTCCTGCCCTCATCATCCCAGGATTAGGTACCAGGCCCCTAAGGCCAGCTCCCATGCCCTGGGAGCTGCTAAGGCTATTCAAACTACTCAGCTACCTAATTTGCTCCACCTGTTCCTTCCCTCCAAAACTTCAACACATCTTCCCTTGGTTCCTCAGCCTCCTGACAATCCTGGCACTTCTGCAGGGAAGCAAAGAAGAGGGATAATGTTATTTATATATCCAAATGATAATTTTATTTGTTTTTTAAATCTTCTTAATATTTCATCTGGCCCTACCTTCTGTAAGCACATTTCAATGGCCTGGCATGGCTTGGGATGCCCCTCCTCTTGGGATTCTGAAAAACAAACTGTTTTCAGTGGCAGTCCTTTCCTGATCTGGCCACAGCATTTTAAAACAGAGGAATGCAAGAAAATTGATACTGTGACTAAAAGAAGAACATCACAATACAGTTCAGTTCAGTTGCTCAGTCGTGTCCGACTCTTTGCAACCCCATGAATCGCAGCACGCCAGGCCTCCCTGTCCATCACCAACTCCCGGAGTTCACTCAAACTCATGTCCATCGAGTCCGTGATGCCATCCAGCCATCTCACCCTCTGTCGCCCATACATACATATGATAAAGTTTAGTTTATGAAGGCGACACAGTAGATTAACAGCAATAACTAATAATAAAATAGCATGATTATAATAATATACTATATTAAAAATTGTAGCACTGTGGTTTATATGGAAAAGAATCTGTAAAGGGATAGATGTATATGTATAACTGAATCACTTTGCTATACAATTGACACTAACACAAGATTGTAAGTCAACCATACTTAGTTTATGAAGGCGACACAGTAGATTAACAGCAATAACTAATAATAAAATAGCATGATTATAATAATATACTATATTAAAAATTGTAGCACTGTGGTTTATATGGAAAAGAATCTGTAAAGGGATAGATGTATATGTATAACTGAATCACTTTGCTATACAATTGACACTAACACAAGATTGTAAGTCAACCATACTCCAATATAAATTGAAAATTAAAAAAAGACTTAGCACCGCAGTAAGCAAAATCACTTATTATTCTTCATTTTCATCTATAGCATTTTATCTACAATGACATTTAAAATACAGTGGAACTATACGTGAAAAAAAATTCTGTGATATTTTAAGAGAAGCTTGTAAGTTTATTATTTTTCCCTCCATAGCAAAGACTTACTAGACACACAGTCTCAAAATTTTGTATGAGCACTGAGTTTTCCCTTAGCTGTTATGTGACTGCTATGCATTAATCAACTATACTTCATTTTTAGAAAAAATAATTTTGCTTATCTCTCAGAATGACAAGAGAAGAAGCCTTACCAATTCTTCTATACCTTCCCATGGTTCTTCCTATGTCAGATTCAGTTGATTTTTTTAATGAATAAAATATAATCCTGCCACTGCTCAAGAAAGCACAGTAGAATGGGCCATTTATTCATAGAATGGCAGCAGTGAGAACTTCAGGCCTAAACTACTCTTTGTTTGTCCCTTCAGAGCTGCTCCTGCTGATTTCTCTTGGTTGTGCATGGAATGCTTGGGTGGTCATTAAACAGTAGGTGAAAGGTGAGTGGGTGAAGAAAGCAATCCGTTCTGATCTTCATAACTGGCTATTACTTCACCCCCTGCTGGGTCAGCATCTCCAGAAGGGATGCGATGGGCAATTATAAAAAAGGAACAGCCAGAGTCTAGCTGTAAAATGTTTATAGAACACCTATAAAATGACCCCCGAGGCTCAGTGAAATGGCGGCTTTATGGTTAAAGCCTAGATTCCAGACTACTGTCTGACCCCCTGCTCTGAAAGAGGCCACCTTCACACTCTCTAAACCAGTTCAGCCCAACCACGCTCTTTCACCTTTATTTTTGTCCTCAAGGAACCTATAAATTAGAGATTGGAGGGAAAGTGCATCACCTTTGGCTTTGAATTATTTAACTTACTGATGTTTTAGGGCCAGGTCTTCTGATAGACACACTTTAATGCCTGGCCCAGATGGAATATCAAAATGTGACTGGGCTAATATGCTGTGGGGTCTTTATGGGGCCAATACGGGTGGGCCACAGGTCTTGAACCTGACAAGTTGGTGTTGGTGGTTTATGTGGTTAATAATCAGACACCCCCCTCCCCATCAACTTACAAAACAGTAAAAAAGGTTGTCCTCTGAGAGGTATTAAGTCAAGTAGGAAATTACTGAAAATGTGAGTGTAGAGACTGAGCCTTTTCAAACACTAGGCCAGGTAAATGTATAAATTATTGTGTTTTTTTAAATTTAAATTTATTTATTTTAATTGGAGGCTAATTACTTTACAATATTGTGTTGGTTTTGGCATACATCAACATGAATCCGCCACGGGTGTACACGTGTTCCCAATCCTGTACCCCCCTCCCATCTCCCTCCCCATTCCATCATTATTACTCAGTGCATTTTGGTGAGATGTTAGTGTGTAACAAAAGCATAATTTTGAGTGATATTTCAAGTATAATTTGATGAATCAGGTGAATCATGGCCGTGTCACAGTAAATGGACCTCAGGAACTAGAAAATTCATGTCTATTTAGTTTCCTTCTCTTGAACATACTAGAGATTTTCTAGCTTGTGTGACTTGGAATTATCATTTTATGTTTCTGATAAGCATGTGATAAAATTAAGTTTACATTTTTAATTTTTTTTTAGGCTGACTCTCTTTTCACATTGTGCTTTGATGACTATAAATTGATTGATGAGTGATAAGAATACCAATCTCAGCAGATATACTATACCTTACTGTCACAATATAACCTCCATGTAACTTGCATCTTCTATCAAAAAGACAGGCTATAAATAATACATAGCAATGGGCTTCCTATAAAATTGATTACTAAACACGAATCCAAATGATGTCGTCTCTGGCTATAATTTTTTTCTTTCCAGAATATTATCTCATTAACTTAAAACACTAGCCTTTGTTTTGTCAGTAATCAAATGCTTTCTGCTGATTCTCTGTCTTTTGCCCTTCATCATTTCAGATTTTAAGGGAAGCATTTGGGGAGATTTTTTCATTAAAATTTAGAGTTCTTTATTAACATTATTGTAATCACAGTAAGACTAACCATCTGATATGTGATGTTAAGTCATAGTTTCTTGCAGCTCCTTCTTAATGCTTTACTATTTTATAGATTCTTATATTAAGTGTGTGCTGAGTCACTCAGTTATTTCTGACTCTTTGGGATCTCATAGACTGTAGCCCACCAGGCTCCTCTGTCCATGGAATTTTCCAGGCAAGAATACTGGAGTGGGTTGCCATTNCTTCTTAATGCTTTACTATTTTATAGATTCTTATATTAAGTGTGTGCTGAGTCACTCAGTTATTTCTGACTCTTTGGGATCTCATAGACTGTAGCCCACCAGGCTCCTCTGTCCATGGAATTTTCCAGGCAAGAATACTGGAGTGGGTTGCCATTTCCTACTCTAGGCAATCTTTCCAACCCAATGATCGAACCCCAGTCTCTAGTGTCTCCTGAGTTGGCAGGCAGATTCTTCACCATTGTACCACCTAGGAAGCCTCTTATTCAAAACTAGAATTAAAAAACACATATAGTCAATAATAATATAATATATTTTTATGGTGACAGATGCTAACTAGACATTGTGGCACTTATTTTAATGTATGGAAATGTCAAATCTAACATAATGTTGTAGGTAAACAATGTGTCAAAAGAGAAACTCATAGAAAAAGAGATCCACTATGTAGTTAACAGAGACAGGGGATGGTTAGAGAGAGAACTGGATGAAGATAGAAAGAAAAAAAAGGAAAAGAAAAAATAAATATTCTTAAATGCAGTTTCTATGTAATTCTCTCATCTAAATCATCAAAAATACTCTCTTCTCCAACAATAATTTTCAAGTTTTATTTAAATAAATTTTTTATCATAAAAAGTATGCATGTGCATTCATGAAAATACAAGTAATATAAACACTATACAGAAGAAAGCTAGGCGACCATTATTCTCTATACTTTTTCGGCATTTTTTTAAGATGCTGTTTTGTAAATCTTTTTACTTTGCAACTTTTATTTGTGGTTATGTGCATAAACATATAGAGGTATCCATCATAATTAGAATGTCTGCATTATGTTCTAATCTATGAATTTATTATAATTTAATCGATTAACAACTGATATTTATAAGTTTCACTATTTTATTTAGCAATAGAATGGACATGATTCTATGGACATGATTCTTTGCAAATTTATACAGTTATCTACCATGGCATATGTTTCTAATATTGGAAATGCTAAGGCAGAAAGTGTTTACATTTTAAACTTAGAGAACAAATGTATGTTGATTCAAAACTAGCTGTTTCTGCTTATACTTTATTAATGAAGTAAAGACAACTCCTGTTACCTCACAGCCTAGATGACACTGTATTTGTCAAAAATTATATAATTTTTAATTTTATTGCCAAAAAACTTATATGACCCTTTCGTTGGAATTTTTTGACTTTTATGAGGTTATTTTATTTGTAGTTCATTTGTGTTTCTTCTTGTGAATTATCTATGTTTTGCCTCTTTTCTAATTAAAATGGTTGCAACTTTTTCCACTTGAAATTTTTACCAGTTATTTTATGCTTTATTGAAATTTTAAAGTTGTTTTTAAATTAATATTCATCTTAAATGACAAAACCTATCAGTCTTTATCTCCATATTATCTGATTTTCATCTATAATCTAGGGCTTCTCAAAGCTAGTTTCTAGCAAGTTTTAAGATGTTTTCCAGAAAGGAAGATAACAAACTGCTCAGATATTGAAGAATGGATTTTTCTCTGATTTCAAAGTTAAGGAAAGAATATGAGTAACATGCTTCCGTTTTTTTCTTAATGATAATATATTTCTGTATTCTTTAGTGGAAAACACAACTTGGATGATTTAAGAATCCTTGCTTTTACATCATTTTCTCCATCAAAACTTTATACATATTGGCTCATTTTCTCTGGCATCTCATGCTGTTAAAAGGGATGTGATTATTCTTATTTACTCTTCTTTGTAGAAGATCAAATTAGTCTGCCAGGACACTTAAAGCTCTCTTGAAACCTATTAATGAATAACTAGCTGCATGATGATATGAATAAATTGAGTATCTCTCAGTAAGTTTTCCTGAAACAAATTATGATATATTAATCTGAAAATACATATATGCCTTCAGTTTAGGAAACATTATTGCATCTTTGGTTATAGATTTTTCAGATTTGCCAATAAATGCTCTGGATCTTTATTTAGCATCTATCTCTTATATCTACTGTATCAGTCAGGGTTATCCAGGAAGACAGACCCAGGAAGATGTCTGTCTATGTAATGTGTGTATGTATCTCTCTGTCTGCTGGTTTGTCAAGAAGAGAGAGAATTTTCTAGGAACTGGCTTCCAGGATTGAGGGGACTCTCAGGTCACAAATCCATTGGGCAGACTGGCATGTTAGAAAGTCTCTGGTAGGAAAGATACTGTAATCTTTTTAATTTTTATTTTATGTTAGGGTATAGTTGATTTATAATGTTGTGTTAGTTACAGGTGTACTTCAAAGTGATTCAGTTATACATATTTATATACCCATTATTGTTCAGATTACTTTCCCATACAGGTTATTATAGAATACTGAGTAGCATTCCCTATGCTATACAGTATGTCCTTTTTTATTATCCTTTTTATATATAGTAGTATATGTATGTTAATCCCAACCTCATAATTTATCCTTCCTCTGTTCCCCATAGAGAACAGACTTGTTCTGTTCTACTTCTGTGATCACTTGTTCTGATCCTTTTCTGTTTCATAGATAAGTTCATTTGTAGCATAATTTATATCCTACATATAAGTGATATCATATGATATTTGGAGCTCTCTGACTTACTTAGCTTGTTAGAACAATCTCTAGATCCATCCATGTTGCTACAAATGACAATATTTCTTTTTTTTCTGGCGGAGTAATATTCAGCTGTATATGCATACCACTTCTTCATCCATTCATCTGTCGATGGACATTTTGGTTGCTTCCATGTCTTGCCATTGTAAAGAGTTTGGTAGTGAACATTGGTATACATCTATCTTTTCAAATTGTGGTTTTTCTCTGGATAAATGCCCAGGAGTGGAATTGCTGGATAATATGTACCACTTCTGATTTTTTTAAGGAATCTCTATACTGTTCTCTACAATGGTTGTACAAATTTACATTTTCACCAAAGGTGTAGGAAGATTCCCTTTTCTCCACACCCTTTCCAGCATTTATTGTTTGTATATTTCTTGATGCTGAAATGTCGAGGCAGAATTTTTCTTCAGAGACACCTCCGTTTTCTCTTAAGAATTCAAGTGAGTGGATGAGGCCTACTACATCAAGGAGGATACTCTCCTTTACTTAAAGTCAAATAATTATAGTTATTAATTAACCACATCTATAAAACGCTTTCATAGCAGCACCTAGATTAGTGTTTTATACAAACAACTAGGTATTATAGCCTAAGTTGGTGCATAAAAGTAACTGTTGCACCAACTGTTCTCTGATTTTTCACCTTTATTCTCTGCTTCTATAGAAATTTATGTTTTTTCTTCATTAAGCCCGAATTCTATAGATGATCAGTTGTTCTTATTAGGTTTTGATTATGTGATTGTGTTTTTCCTTACTGGAATTCATTTACTTGCTCTGACAGTTCCATTAAATCTTATTTTTGTGTCTCATTAAGATGTTTCTTATTTGACATTAAAAAAAATGTGAGTCAAACTGCATTCTCTAGAACAAATATAATTTTTTGCCAGAAGGTGTTCTAAAAATTATCAAAATATCATGCTTCTTCCTAATTTTCTTGCTAAACAATTTTTGTCTTGGCTTGTATTAGTTTTTTATTTTTTTGTCACTTATATTTCAATTGGGAAAATTCTGTCCAAACTTGTTAACAAATTAAAGATAAGTCTTGAGTCCCATTAATTCCTGAGCATATTAATATGAGCTTTATTTAACTCATATTTTTTAAAATAGTATTATTTAACTTTAATTTGAAATTTTTTTCTAATATTTCAGTGAATTAGCTGCCTGTGGGATAAGGTAGGAGCTTAGAATCAGGTGTGGAAACATTTTGAGAAAGTTTTTACTATGAATCAGCACAGATAAAACTTTTGGGGGTTTCCTGAGAGAAGCTTTACAGGTTTTGGTCTAATCTGCAACTTTGGAATGAGCCAGCTAATGCAGCATGATGATAAAACTTATGGTACTTATGGCTAAGTTTTGTGTGTGTGTGTGTGAGTGAAATTCATAAAATTATCTTTTAATAGGTTAATTATATAATCAAAGTTTAAAATATTTCTAAATTATCAATTTGACTCTTGTATGAAATCTTCATCCTGAACATTATTCTTCTAGAAGCTGAGTACACATCAAGCATAAGGCCTTTAAAATCCTGTGACCGCTCCTTCACACTTAACACCATGTCTATAACACATTCAAAACATAGACCTTTAGAAGGTTAATCCTCATTTCTCCAAACACCTGCCTTGTCTCTAACCACACACCTTTCTTATAAAGATTCTCTGAAGAATTTACAAAAAGAGCTCTAATTAAATTCAACATAATATACACAGATGTCTAGGAGTGAAACAGTCTGTAAACTCTAGGTACAGTACTTCAATTTGGTACATCTTTTATTGTATTGTTATAGTAACACACCACTTCTCAGAAATGCTAGATGGATGCTCTCCACTCCCCCAGGGAGCATGACCCTTTTTAATGTAGTTCCCTTGATTAATTTAGTGTATTTGAGGGGATTTTCTGCAAATGTGCACTATGCTGACTGAATATTTCTTACTTTTTTTTCTAAAAAATATTTTACTTTTTGAATAAACTCTAAGTTGGATAAGTGGTATGAAGCTAATTTAGAAGTGTATAAGGTGGAGACAGAATATTTGAACATGAAACCACTAATCCCCAGTTTCTTGAGGTGATTTATGAAGTTCTATAAAATAATTAACTTGGAAAAACCTATTCTAAAGTAATATTTCATTGAATGTATAATGGTTTTTGGAGATCAGCATTGTAACTGATTTTCTAGAAAGAGCAATTTAGAAATTAGAGAAACTAGAAATCATTTTGGAGAAGGCAATGGCACCCCACTCCAGTACTCTTGCCTGGAAAATCCCATGGACGGAGGAGCCTGGTAGGATGCAGTCCATGGGGTCGCTGAGGGTCGGACACGACTGAGCGGCTTCACTTTCACTTTCATGCATTGGAGAAGGAAATGGCAACCCACTCCAGTGTTCTAGCCTGAGGAATCCCAGGGACGGGGGAGCCTGGTGGGCTGCTGTCTCTGGGGTCACACAGAGTTGGACATGACAGAAGCGACTTAGCAGCAGCAATCATTTATTAGTAATATTTCTTTTTTGTTTCTCAATCAACATTTGTTGTATGTCAGTAACTTTAAGGAAATCAGTTCTGAATATTCACTGGAAGGACTATGTTGAAGTTGAAACTCCAATACTTTGGCCACATGATGCAAAGAACTGACTCATTCATTTGAAAGGACCCTGATGCTGGGAAAGATTGAAGGTAGGAGGAGAAGGGGATAACAGAGGATGAGATGGTTGGATGGCATCACCGACTTGATGGACATGAGTTTGAGTGAGCTCATGGTGATGGGGTTGGTGATGGACAGGGAAGCCTGGCATGCTGCAGTCCACGGGCTTGCAAAGAGTTGGACACAATTGAGCAACTGAACTGAAGTGAGGTATACTGGAGGATGAGGTAGACATGGTGACATTTCTATGTGACCAACTAACCAACTAACTCTATCTAACCATGAGGGCTTTTTTTGTGCAGCTGTTTTAAACTTCAATTTGAAAAATAAATCTGGTCATTCTCCTAGTAAATTGAGAAGGGATGAATTATCCAAGGATGGATAACTGAACTCTTTGGCCCAGATCATCTGTCCAGATGAAGTAGAAAAACTAAGGAAGAGAATGAAAAGATAACATCAAAACTTGAGAGATTCAGAAAAAAAGTGTTTAGAGGGAAATTTATACATTTTAATGAAATGTATGAAAATGAGAAAGATCTAAGATCACTGGCCGGAGATTTACTTTAGTACCTAGAAGATACTTCATTTGAGAAATATTATATAACTAATAAAAGTGAAGTAGAACCTTACACATATCAGGATGGCTACTATCCAAAAAAAAAAAAAAAAAATGAAAAAAACAACTGTAAGGATATGGAAAAACTGGAAGGAACCCTTGTGTACTGTTGGTAGAATGTAAAATGGTGTAGTCACTATGAAAACCAAATGGCAATTTCTCAAAAAATTAAAAATGCAATCACCATATGATCTAGCAATATCTGGATATATGCCCAAAAGACCTGAGCAGGATATTGAAGAGATATTTGTACATGCATGTCCAATAGCAGTATTATTCACAATAGCCGAAACTTCAAAGCAAACCATATCCATCAAAGGAAAAATGGATAAATGCAGTATATAAACAGAAAGAAATATTTTTCATCCTTAAAAAGGAGGAAAATTGTGGCACATGATACACCATGGATGAACTTCAAAAACATGGTAAGTGAAACAGGCAGCCTCAAAAAGGCAAATACTGTTTTATCCCACTTACATCAGGTGTCTGAAGTAGTCAAAAATTCATAGGAACAGAAGTTTGAATTGTGGTTGCAAGGGGCTGCAGGGAGGGATAACGGGAAGTCATTGTTTAATGGGTATAGAGTTTTAGTTTTGCAACATGAATAAGTTCTAGAGATCGGTTACAAAACAATGTGTAAATATACTTAATAAGAAACTACAATAAAATGATGAAGATGGCAATTTTTGTGTGTGTTACCATAATTGTGGAAAGTGAAACGTAGATATTTATATGAAAAAGAGTGTAAAATGTAGCTAATAATGAAAAAAATATTGTTGTGATCTAATTTGCAGATGAATAATAAGTGTGTGTGTGTATATGTATACCAACTCAGTTATAGAGATGAGAAGATGAGCTTTTGGTTGAGAGAGTTTGGATCCTTTTTTAATTTTGAAAATAGGAGCATATGTTACATTTCAAAGAAAATAAAAAAACCCGAGAGGAATAAAAGAGCATACAGATGACGATATTCAGTGAATTGTGGCTAATCATATAAGTATTATCTATGACAGAGGGAAATGAATTCAAATATTATTTAAATACATTGTTTAAAAATCAACACTCCATTATAACTACTTCTTGTATAGACTGATTTTAATTCATTAAGAACTATAGCTAAAAACCATACTAATCTATTTCTTAGGCTTCTCATACCATATGGTAAAGGATTATTTTTTGGATGCTTTTGCTTTCATTCTGACCTGGCTTCCTCCAAGATCTGTTGGATGATTTCTAGTCACACTACTTAAAATAAGTATCTATAACTTTTATTGACAGCAGGTACCTTCAAAATGTCAGATATACTAATACATGTGCAAGATATTCTAACAGGTGCAAAAATGGCAGCTTAAGGCCAAAATGAGATACAAAAAGAAATTAATGAGATTCTGTGCTTTGAGAATATTTATGAAATTCTTATTTTACCAGTTCAAATGAAGGTCAAGAAAAAGTATTTGTGTAGGGGTGAAGGGTACAGGAGAAGATACTTGCTCTTTTTGTAATACAAATTTTTTTTTTTTT
>SJYX01022902.1:36760-55403 GCA_006410675.1 Oreotragus oreotragus
AAAACACCAATACAGTATACTAACACATATATATGGAATTTAGAAAGATGGTAATGAGGACCCTGTATGCAAGACAGCAAAAGAGATACAGATGTGTAGAGCGGACTTATGGACTCTGAGGGAGAAGGAGAGGGAGAGGGAGAGGGTGGGATGATTTGGGAGAATAGCATTGAAATATGTATACTATCATGTAAGAAATGAATTGCCAGTCTATGTTCAATGCAGGATGCAGGATGCTTGGGGCTGGTGTATGGGGATGATCTGGAGGGAAGATGTGGGGTGGGAGGTGGGAGGGGGGTTCATGTTTGGGAGTTCGTGTAAAAAAATAAATACAAAAAAAAAACACATTAAAAAACAAAACAAAACAAAACAAAAATAAAATAAAATAAAATAACAGCACTTGAACTGTAGAAGAATTAACTTCCAAAATGTGCAACATTTTCCAATATAGAATACAGTTCAAACCATTTCAGAGCACTTCTCTGTTAGAAGGTGAAAGTTCAGGAAATAATTTAATATGAAACTGATTGTGGTTAGAAAACCAGGAGCTGGCCTTGTTTTTCTTGAAAAAGAGAAGTAAAAGGGACCTCAAATTATACCCTTTTCCAAAACCCAACACCTAAAGCAACATTGTGACCTCTTCTAAAGTTGCCTAGGGACATAAACTCAGAGCTTATTTGCAAAATGGCTATGTAATTGAAATTTTAATATCACTTTCTAAGCAGACTTACTCTCCTTGGGTGTCCAAAGAGTGCCACAGACACCTTTCGGCTGCAAGTTCCTTGCTTATGGGGTCCCAGAACAAAGTAGGAGGCCTTCAGACCACAGAAAGTAAACTCAATTTTCTACTCACTTTGAATAAACAGAATTACAAATTGTAGTGAGTAGAAGACTTTTCAGAATTTCCTAATAAGAAAGACTGTATCCCTACTTTCTCCCCCCACCCACGTCTTAAATTAGGTCCCATGGGTAACTCTGTTAACTCTTCTATATACCTATTTCTACATAGTAATACACAAATTTTTGCTAGATTGATGTTGCTAGATTGCAAAGTCAAAAGTGTCTCATAGTTGACTCTAATGCAAGGGTCCAGAATTTTGGCAACCATGGACTCTGATAGGTCTGTGAGACTGTTCTTGTCAAAGAGTATTTTATTTTTTAATTAAAAAATTCAGTATTATAGAACCATTTTGAGCACACGGACTCACTTAACCTTTGTAAATTTACTTCTGAGACACAGCAGCCTTCATTTTCCTGATGCAAACTTTTTAGTGGGGAAGTAAAAAACCAAGGGGAAAAAAAAAAAAGAAAACAAAACAGCCAGACCCAAACACACTATATTTCCTCATCTCAGTCTGTTTCCTGGCATTGGCTATCCAAAAAAGACACAGTCGAGCCACCACAAGAAAGACTTTTGTACTGGAATTCCAAGCCAGGCACAAACCAGAGCCTACAGAAAATCTCATGGGAAAGGGGTTTTGTAAGGTTTCCACTCTCAAGAACCTGAGTCCATCATCTGAGTCATCAGGTGGTTCAAGACCATCCATCATTAATCATAGATTTATTATTATTTTTAAAAAGGTCCATCTTTACATCCTCAACATTATTGTTATGAGGAATTTATTTCCCAAAATATATTGCTCCAAATGTAACCATTTCTGAAAAACACAGCCTTCTGTAATTTTCTTAGGTGCTCTTCAACCACAAAGTCTCCTAAAACACCATGACCTTATTATCTTTGTTATATCTAAATCTTTGATGAAGCCTTTGTTTTTGTTATTTTCTTCCTGTTTTAATTTATTATTATTTGGAGGATAATTGCTTTACAAAGTTGCATTGATTTCTACTGTAGAACCTACCTCTTGTGCCACCCTTCCACCCTCTCCCCCATCCCACACCTTTAACTCATCACAGAGAACTAGGCTGGGCTCCCTGTGTTTCAGGGCAGTTTCCCACGGGCTATTTTACACATAGTATCAGAGAAGGCAACGGTACCCTTCTCCAGTACTCTTGCCTGGAAAATCCCAGTGATGGAGGAGCCTGGTGGGCTGCAGCCCATGGGATCGCTAAGAGTCAGAAATGACTGAGCGGCTTCACTTTCACTTTTCACTTTTCACTTTCCTGCATTGGAGAAGGAAATGGCAACCCACTCCAGTGTTCTTGCCTGGAGAATCCCAGGGACGGGGGAGCCTGGTGGGCTGCTGTCTATGGGGTCGCACAGAGTCGGACACGCCTGAAGCGACTTAGCAGCAGCAGCAGTGTCTATTTGTCAATGCAACTCTCTCAATTTGTTCCAGCCCCTCCTTCCTCTGCTGTGTCTACAAGTCTGTTCTCTATGTCTGTGTCTTCATTCCTTCCCTGCAGACAGATTTATCAGTACTATTTTTCTAGATTCCGTGTATACGTGTTAATATATGCTATTTGTTTTTCTGACTTCCTTCACTCTGTATAACAGGCTCTCAGTTCACCACCTCAGTTCAACTAATTCACATTTGTTCCCTTATAGCTGAGTAATATTCCATTGTATGTATGTAAATCAGCTTCTTTATCCATTCATCTGTCAGTGGGCATTTAGGTTTCTTCTATGTCCTAGTTATTGTAAAAAAAAAAAAAGTGCTGCAATGAACATTGGCGTACATGTGTCTTTCTGAATTATTTTCTCAGGGCACATGCACAGTAGTGGGATTGCTGAGTCATGTGGCAGTTTTATTCCTAGTTTTTTAAAGGAATCTTCATTCTGTTCTCCATAGTGGTTATATCAATTTATATTCAAACCAATAGTGTAGGAGGATTCCCTTTTTTCCATATCCTCTTCAGCATTTATTGTTGGTACAGTTTTTGATGATCATTCTGACAGGTGTGAGATAATATACCATTGTAGTTTTGATTTGCATTTCTTTCATAATGAGCGGCATTGAACATCTTTTCATGTGTGTTTTGGCCATTTGGAGAAATATCTGTTTAGGTCTTCTGCCCGTTTTTCATTAGATAGTTTGTTTTTCTGATTTTGAGCTGCGTGAGCTGCTTATATATTTTAGAGATTAATCTTTTGTCAGTTGCTTCATTTGCAGACAGTTTCTCCCATTCTGAGAGCTTTTCTATCTTGTTTATGGTTTCCTTTGCTAGGCAAAATCTTTTAAGTTTAATTAGATCCCATTTATAATAAACAGGAGAAATTCTGAATTCACACTGGTTTTTATACATTATTTAGTATATGGGAGCAGAAATTTTGAGACATTGTAGAAACTCAAGGTAAAAATAAAAAGACAACCAGGTTGTATGGTGAAAGAGGGCAGACTGTGGGTCCTTACTCATGATGTGGAGATTGTGCCCTGGGTGGATGCACTGCCCAAACCCTCTGATTCTCTCTCAAAGTCCTTGATTTGACCAACATTCTCTGCCATTGCCACATTCATCTTGCCCCTTCTGATTGTCTTTCCCTTTAAGAAATCTACAGAGCAAGGTAGTATTTCTTGGTTATGTTCATATCTGGTGTCTCTGCACAAAGCACACCGTCACCTTTGCATGTTTTAAAGATTTTTGAATATTCTAGTAAACAGAGTTAAGCAAAATAATTAGCTTTGAAGCAGTGCTCTTTATGTTTTCCCTGTGTCAGCCTCATTGGTCTTTTCATTTCCTGCAAAATTCAAGTGCTTTTATTATTCAGGGCCTTTGAATAAGCTGTACCCTTTGCACTGGATCATCCCCGCAACTCTTCACCTGTTGTGCTGTGTTTAGTTGCTCAGTCATGTCAACTCTTTGCTTCGCCTGTTAAACCGTATAATTACACAGGCCTCTGAAGCTCCAGTACTTTGGCCACGTCATGCGAAGAGTTGACTCATTAGAAAAGACTCTGATGCTGGGAGGGATTGGGGGCAGGAGGAGAAGGGGGCGACAGAGGATGAGATGGCTGGATGGCATCACCGACTCAATGGACATGAGTCTGAGTGAACTCTGGGAGATGGTGATGGACAGGGAGGCCTGGAAATCTGCGATTCATGGGGTCGCAAGGAGTCGGACACGACTGAGCGACTGAAATGAACTGAACTGAACTTAACTGATGACTCAGTATCTTCCTGAATACACAGTCTAATCTAGATGGCTTTTGTCACTCCTTTTCATATTGTTCAGTTCTTACTTTCAAAGGAAATGGCAGAGATAGCATTAATATACTTTCTATTCTTGGATTCTTTCTTGTCTTTCCTACATACTGGATTATAAACTTTTTCAAGCCAGCAATCATTTACATGTTTTTCAATGGCACACACTCAACACCTGTGGGTTTCAGAAATTTTGTTCAGTGTTTTGGGGCTATGATAGCCTTTACTGCCACCTTCATCTGCTGCAATCCTCTCTAAGCCTTACTAATGACCCAGAGGGATGGTATGGGGAGGGAGGTGGGAGGGGGGTTCAGGATTGAGAACACGTGTACACCCGTGGCGGATTCATCTTGATGTATGGCAAAACCAATACAATATTGTAAAGTAATAAATAATAAAATAAAAGATTAACAAAACAAGTACTTTAGTGCGCATTCCTTCTCTTTATCTCTGCCCTTGTCCTCCTTCCTCAGACTCTGGAACTCAATCCAGATGATGCTGTTGGTGAGGGTAATTCCAGAATTTCTGTTGCATGGACAGTGGTTTGGTCTGTATGGTTAATTCTAACCAGATCCTTTGTTGTGGATGGTAATTCCCCAAGTGACCCAGCAGAATTCCATACAGCAATCCAGTCACTGATTCCCATCTGTAGATGTCTAAGTAAAGTGAAAGTTACTCAATCGTGTCTCACTCTTTGTGACCCCATGGACTGTATGGTCCATGGAATTCTCCAGACCAAAATGCTGGAATGGCTATTTCTTTCTCCAGGGGATCTTCCCAACCCAGGGTTTGAACTCAGGTGTCCCACATTGCAGGTGGATTCTTTACCAGCCGAGCCACAAGGGAAGCCTGGAGATGTCTAAGCAAATGGAAAACAAGAACCAGAGTGGGCAGCTTATGAGTATTGTCTCCTGACACCAAGGGCATGTGGTATCAGAATCTCTATAGAGGTCAAGTGAGCACATAGTCATCATGTAAAAGTGGGATGATACAAATTCAGGAATTAAATGACAAAATACTGGTCCTACATATAACCCTTACTAGGTGGGCATAATGAGATTGTTTCTGTTTGAGGCCCAGCATTCACTCTTCTCTGTAGAAACCATGTTACTTGCATTGGAATGTCTAGTGTCTCTTATTAACGCTATGTGGTTCTGTGTTATGTATTTATATAAAGTAAAATTTCAGGTCTGAGTTTTTATCNACATATAACCCTTACTAGGTGGGCATAATGAGATTGTTTCTGTTTGAGGCCCAGCATTCACTCTTCTCTGTAGAAACCATGTTACTTGCATTGGAATGTCTAGTGTCTCTTATTAATGCTATGTGGTTCTATGTTATGTATTTATATAAAGTAAAATTTCAGGTCGGAGTTTTTATCATAGAATAATATAACTTCTTTAATACATCCTGGATATTGTAATAACCCAATTTATCTTTAACAAACATCAGAAAAATCTAGGAGGTGCTCTAGTATCTAAATAGAAACTCTGTGTCTTCATCCTTCCAGTGTTATCTGAGATGCGTTTTATCATGTTGCTGTGGTGGATTGTTGGTAGAATATTTCTAGCTGATTTAGTGAGAAGAGATTTCTTTCTTATAGTATAATAAATGGCCCCTATCAAACAGAATATAAATGATCATATTTCCATGATACAAAATTAAAAAGCCACACAGCAGCAGTAACTTGGGAAGTTTCACTCACTTCATTAGCAATATAATACAGGTTACATAAATATTATAATAATTTGTCTTGTGTGGTTTTTGAAGTGGTTTTAAAAAGCACTAAAAAATACCAGACTCATTAATAACATTAGTATCTCTATCAGGGACTCAGGCTCTCCTTTAAAGAACCGTGTACTTGGCGGTGGCTACCCACTCCAGTACTCTTGCCTGGAGAATTCCATGGACAGAGCAGCCTGATGGGCTACAGTCCATGGGTTTGCAAAGAGGTGTAAATGACTGAGCAACTAACACACACATGTGCACACACTTGATGGGGGATGGAGAGTGTTATTGCTCCTTTGAATGTAATTTGCTCATGATACTACCTGTCTTAATGCAATTATGCTACCAAATACATACACAGATATCCATTATAAACACCTACGAGTCTGTCCCTGACTTTCTTCAGGGCTTTTCGCAGTTTACTTATCACTGAGAATTCCCTTGTAAGTGCTGTCACCCCACCCCCAATCTGGTAGGCCCTGTGTCCATTATATTGTTTTGCATCTAGCATATCTCATAATACCAATTGGCATGGTTACATGCATTTATCACCTGCCTCCCTATTAGAATGTGAGCTTCATGAGGGTGAGGCATTTATTTTGTTCTCTGCAATATCCCCTGAAGTAAAACAGTGCCTGAGATATGTGTGGACATTTCACTAAAGAAATAAATGAATGGCTGTAAGCACATGAACAGATGCTCAGCATCATGGGTCATTAGGGAAATGCATTTCAAAATTACAAGACACCACTTCACACTAAGTAGGATGGATGCAATCATGATGATGTACAAAAACAAGTGTTGGTGGGCATGTGGTAAAAATTGAAAACCTCATACATTCCTGGTGGGAATATAAAATAGTACAATGATTTTGGAAAATAGTTTGATAGTTTCTTAAAAAGTCAAACATTAATGACCCAGTAACTCTACTCTTAGGTATATATACAAGTGAAATAAAAACATATGTCCACATAAGAACATATGTATTAATGTTCATAGCACCATTATTCATAAGAGTCCCTGACTAGAGCCAACCCAGATGTCAATCAACTAGTAAGAATTAAAAAAAAAAAAAAAAGTGCTATATCCATACAGTGGAATACTAGTCAACAATAGAAAATAATATATTATGGACACATACGACCACAGGGAATGAACCTCAAAAAATCACGCTGTTGAAGAAGCCAGGTATAAGAGACCCTGTATTTACATTTCTATTTATATAAATGTTCAAAAGAGAAACATAAAGTTGAATAGAAGTTGCCTAGGGCTAGGGGAGGGAAGGAGTAATAAATAGAAGAAATGTTTGGGGGATGAAAATACTTGAAACTGGATTGTGATGACTTTTGCACAACTCCAAATTCACTAAAGGAGTACGTCAAGGCTGTATAATTTCACCCTGCTTATTTAACTTATATGCATAGCACATCATGAGAAACGCTGGACTGGAAGAAACACAAGCTGGAATCAAGATTGCCTGGAGAAATATCAATAACCTCAGATATGCAGATAACACCACCCTTATGGCAGAAAGTGAAGAGAAAGAAAAAGCCTCTCGATGAAAGTGAAAGTGGGGAGTGAAAAAGTTGGCTTAAAGCTCAACATTCAGAAAACGAAGATCATGGCATCTGGTCCCATCACTTCATGGCAAATAGATGGGGAAACAGTGGAAAGTGTCAGACTTTATTTTGGGGGCTCCAAAATCACTGCAGATGGTGACTGCAGCCATGAAATTAAAAGATGCTTACCACTTGGAAGGAAAGTTATGACCAACCCTAGATAGCATATTCAAAAGCAGAGACATTACTTTGTCGACTAAGGTCCGTCTAGTCAAGCTATGGTTTTTCCAGTGGTCATGTATGGATGTGAGAGCTGGACTGTGAAGAAGGCTGAGTGCTGAAGAATTGATGCTTTTGAACTGTGGTGTTGGAGAAGACTCTTGAGAGTCTGTCTCTTATACACATCTAGATGTGTATAAGAGACAGGCAGAAGGGTGTGAGACAGAACAAATTTAGGAAGGGACATAATTAACGAGTAGACATGTTGAATTTGCAGTGTTTGTGGGGCCTCCAGTGGAAATGTTTAATAGGGCATCACAAAATGAATGGAGTTTCAGAAGAGATGGGGCTGGGGAGATAAACCTAGGTAGGCATCATCAGTAAATAAGAGATGACTTAAACTTTGGATATGGACGAGATGCTTAGGAGAAGTGACTAGGGTAAGAGAAAAGAGCAGTGTGAAGACAGAACCCTGGATAACACTAACGTTTNAGGAGAAGGGGACGACAGAGGATGAGACGGCTGGATGGCATCACTGACTTGATAGACGTGAGTCTGAGTGAACTCCAGGAGTTGGTGATAGACAGGGAGGCCTGGCATGCTGTGACTCATGGGTTTGCAAAGAGTCGGACACGACTGAGTGACTGAACTGAACTGAAATTCACTAAACATAATTTAATTTTACATTTAAAACAGGTGAATTTTAAGGAATGTAAATTAGAATCAAATAAAGTTGATAAAAAGGACTAATACAAAATAGGGCCACAACATTTGTTGAATTAAAAAAATTAAATATGCTCTTTACTTAGTAATGGGCTTCACTGGTAGCTCAGCTGGTAAAGAATCTGCCTGCAGTGCAGGAGACCCTGGTTCAGTTGCCGGGTTGGGAAGAGCTACTGGAGAAGGGATAGGCTACACACTCCAGTATTCCTGCGTTCTTTGGTGGCTCAGATGGTAAAGAATCCGCCTACTACCACTCTTGTCTTCCCTGTAGCTCAAACGGTAAAGAATCTGCCTGCAATGCAGGAGGCCCAGCTTTGACCCCTGGGTCAGAGAGACACTCTAGAGAAGGGAATGGCAATCCACTCCAGTATTCTTGCCTGGAGAGTCCCATGGACAGAAGAGCCTGGTGGGCTACAGCCTGTGGAACTGCAAAGAGTCAGACATGACTTAGCGACTACCACTACCCACTCCAGTATTCTGGCCTGAAACAGTCCATGGACTGTATAAACCATGGGTTTACAAAGAGTCAGACATGACTGAACAATTTTCAGTTTACTCAATAATGATAACCTCAAAAGAAAGAATACATGAAGTGATTTGACATATGAAATATGTATGGCTATACACCCAATGTTGCATAAAAGAAATTTACTTTATGTAATAATATGCACGTATATATAAGTGCATATGGGTGTGTATGAGGGGGTTTATATATAAGCCTTGTCACAATTTCGGGAAATTTCTTGTAATGTATAAGGTATTAGACCCTAAAATATACAGATGTGGTTGTAAATTAGGAAGAAACAAGTGAAGATTCCATTACCACAGTGTATGCTACAGAGAAGAGTTTTATCCATGCACTATTGCAAGTACTTTGGAGAAGGCAATGGCACCCCACTCCAGTTCTCCTGCCTGTAAAATCCCATGGATGGAGGAGCCTGGAAGGCTGCAGTCTATGGGGTTGCTGAGGGTTGGACACGACTGAGTGACATCATTTTCACTTTCCTCTTTCATGCATTGGAGAAGGACATGGCAACCCGCTCCAGTGTTCTTGCCTGGAGAATCCCAGGGACGGCGGAGCCTGGTGGGCTGCTGTNCTATGGTTTTTCCGGTAGTCATGTACTGTCTCTTATACACATCTAGATGTGTATAAGAGACAGGGAGAAGGACATGGCAACCCACTCCAGTGTTCTTGCCTGGAGAATCCCAGGGACGGGGGAGCCTGATGGGCTGCTGTCTATGGGGTCTACAGAGTCGGACACGACTGAAGTGACTTAGCAGCAGCATTGCAAGTACTGTCATTATGGTCTGAAGGATAAAAATATAAGGAGTAAGGGCTTCTGTAGTCTTAGTGAAGTAGTCAAATGACCAGAAAGCTGCTTGGATTTGATGGTCTACTGAAGACACGAGTACATGAGGCTTCTGCAAAGACTCACTGTTTTATGTCTCAGCGTCTGATGCACTCTCTCTCAAAGGTAGCCAGGACCATTCAAAATAATTATTCCTGATAATAATGGAAAACAACATCTGTACATAGCATTCTGAAGCCATTCATGCATCAGAGGGGCAAAAATGAAAAGATGGGAAACTGAAATTTTGAAAGGTGCTATTTATAAAGTAGCATCTATGAAAGAAGTTCTGTATGAGGTTTAAAATAGAGTCGGGGTTTTAAGTTATTTTCAATAATGGAAGCTTGCTTTGTAAATTAAGCCTTGGCATTACATCCTTTCATTGAAAAGGTTCAATCTTGGTTTTTCCATTTTAGAAGTGGTTCCAGGTCTCATCGTTTCCTCCACGAGGGGAAACAACTGGACTGAGTTACCATGTTCCAATTTATGAATATTAGACGTGGCTTTTTTCCTGAGTACCTTAGAGTCAGCTAACAGTCACTGTTTTAAACAGATTTATGGAAGCGAGCAGCAGGTTCATGAGGAGAAAAAGTGCTCTGAGAACAAATGGCCAGGCTCCTGTCCTCAGCTGCCTGTCTGGTGTGAGATCGTAACAGTTGAAACAGTTTTGCATCTTCTACTGTTATGCATTATTAAAAATAAAAACAGTACTCAGAGAAAAACAAATGAACAAAAGTTTTAGTTCAGTTGTTTTTAGAAAGAAGCAGCATTGTTGAAAGAAAGAAAACTGCTTCACGTTATCCGAAATATTTAGGCTTTCTTAACTGACTGATCTCCCTGGTCACACTCCCCTTCAATAAAACTTGCAGAATGATGTTAGTAGTAATAAATTGGTCAAAGATATTAAAATGTTCTTTTCTTCTCATTCGGATCCAAAAGGCTATCAGCCAAAGTGTATTAATTGGGTATTTGCTTTCCAAATTATTTACATATCTGCCAAAAGTGCTTTTGAAATTTTTGGCATGGGTTACTCTGGATAAAAAGAAATATGAGCTGTAAAATAATAAAATAAACTGGAAAATAGCAGCTAAGTGTGTTTGATTTCTTTATGAACAGCGAATACCTCTATTATTCAAAGTAATTTGAATCCTCTAAAAATGATATATGTAGAATACAGAGGATAAAACAACCATGAGAAACCTAATCATAACAATATTCCTCATGTTCAAAATTTGCTATAAGAAGGGACTATTTGTTATTCACATAGAAGAGAGTATAGTTATAGGTGGATGAAATGGAGCTCATTATTAGGTGATTGAATTTTTTAGAAATCACATGGCATAAAACTAAAGGAAAACATCAGAGAAATGTGCTAATATACATGGATAAATGAGCTCTTTAGAGATGAGTATAAACAGAACATTTATTAAAGTACTTCTGAAAATTACATAGTGCTTAGAGAAAAATCTTACAGAAACATCTGTAAGGAAAATAGTTCTGGCTAGTATTCAAAGTGGCAAGAGTTCTTGGTGTGTATCTACCTATGCTTCTCCCACCTCATTCTATTCATTCTTATATAATAAATACTTACAGTATAAGGGGTTCCTTATTTCATACTTATCTAAGATATTTTCACCTGCTGACTTTAAAACTTTGAAGCCACTTGACTTAAATTGTCAAACAGTCCAGTGCAATGTGAGCTCACACTCGCCACTTCAGTAAGGAGAGCCTATCTTGAGTTCAGATTCTTACCATCCCTGGAATAGTCCTAAATTGTATAGAAGCCAGTTTATGAACTATCACTTTAGAAGGGCAACAGACATCGGTAGGAGGGGAAATGCTGAAGAAGAGGGTTTGCATTCCTAATTTGAAATAGAATTTCAGCTCATTACATAGCTTCTAAATTTCAGCTTGAGGTCTGATGTTGATCTGTGATTCTTTTTTTTTTTTTTTAACCACACTATGACAAATGTGGAGAATAATAATATAGTGAGGTTTTGGATAAATTTTAGACTAATGTGAGTGACTGTTTCTTAATATATACAAACACACAAACATACAACTGTATATGTATATGTGTATACACCTGGGCTTTCCTGGTGGCTCAGTGATAAAGAATCAACCTGCCAATGCAGGAGATGTGAGAGATGCCAGTTCAATCCCTGGGTCAGGAGGAACCCCTTCAAGAGGAATGGCAACCCACTCCAGTATTCTTGCCTGGAGAAGTCCATGGACAGTAAAGCCTGGCAGAGTGCAGTCCATGGGGTCACAAAGAGTTGGACATGACTGAGTTTGCTCAGACATCACTGAGCTCACTCATACATAGGTGTGTGTGTGTGTGTGTGTGTGTGTATCTATAACTTTATATATGTGTGTGTATGTATATATATTCATAGATAGACATATACACATATGTGCACATCTCCAATATATTAAAAATGGCTAAAATTCTCCTTTTTTAATGAAATCATGGTATATGCTAAGTAGTTGCTTAGAGTAGTAAGTGATTAGATGGTTGATTGATTGATTTTAGCATCCTGACCTGAAAAAATTAAAGCTACCAACCCTAAGAAGCTCCACGTGTATGAGGCAGGAGTCCAGGTCCCACAGCCAGACCCCCACACATTCCCCCAAATCCAGTCCTCTGCATCAGCCCCTTCCCAGTTGCCCCTTCACCAACCTGCCTCCCTAGACCTTCACCTAGTGGGGAGAGTCCTTCAGAAGGAGAGCCTGAGATCATAGGCCCAGCACTGGAAAGTTGTGGAAGGGAGCTTTCAGATAGGAAGCAGCCCTCAGAGGACAAGGATGAAGGCCTCACCAAAGAGCTTCCTTCCACTTTACCACTGAGTCAACTGGGGGTTTGATCCCTTGTAACCCTTGAGGTGCCTGTTATTCTCATGTTTTCACTACAGAGCTTCACTCCAACCTTTGATTCCAAATCTGATGAATTTCAAAGCAGCCACCTTTTAATCAATCATGCTGTAGTATGAATTTGAGTCACCATTATCTCTCAGGTTTCCTTCAAGCTAAGAATTAAAAGCAAACAAATATTTTTCATCTGTCTAAAGTCCTCTAGGCATGAACAAATGTGTTACTTTTAAGGAAGTTGGTCAATTCTTATCACTGTCTAAAATCCCAGGCCACATCCCTATAGAGGAAGTGATTTCTCTCCCAAAGAACTAGAGAAATGAAAATAATGTGCCACCGTCTCTTTTTCCCTCTAATATCCAATTCATTGATTCATTACAGACGATTCTTCTCTCTAATATTCAGTGTTTATGCATAAAAAAATTTGCATTCAGCTCAACAGCTGCATGGAACATCAATCAAGGGTTTCATGTAATTAAAAGGGAATAATTACATAGGAAGATAATTTCTTTTTAATGTGCTTCATATGAAAGTTCCAACAGCTCCAGGTTCTTAGCTTTGTTTCTTTGGCCTCAGATCTCCCTCACTCAAAAATGACTTCCAACCATTGTAATTCCCCCCCGCCCCGCCGCCCCGCCGCCAGCTTCTGGAACACCTTTCTTCCTGCTCACATCGATAGAGATATCTGGAGGAGTCCTACTATTTTCAGTGTGACATTTCACCAGTTTTGATTAGATCAGTCTAAACTGTCAACTGCTGCCTACCAGGGATGAGGAGCTGTTAGAAACTGTCATTTAATTCTACATGGAAGAAAGTGACAAAGTTTTCTTTAACTTTGTCTGAGTTTCTGAAATTTCAGTTATGATATATCAGAGGATTTGTGTCTATAACAGCTGTTATATCTTAGAATTGCTGGATCATTTTATGTTTTTGTAATTAATTGTATTGGATAAAATTATTTATTTGATAATTTTATTGGATACATTATTGGATTATTTAAAATAATTTATATTTATTTTATAAATTAATTTTTATAGTCACTTTACAATGTTGTGCTCATTTCTACCGTATAGCAGAATGAGTCAGCTATACATACACCCTCTCCCTTTTGGACTTCCTTCCCATTCAGGTTGGAGAGGACAAGTATATGGATTCCAAGAGGGAAAATGGGGGTGGGAGGAATTGGGAGATTAAGATTGACACATGTTATTGATATATTTATAAAATAGATAACTAATGAGAACATACTATATAGCACTGGGAACTCTACATAAGAATTCTTGCATCTCAGATGGTAAAGCGTCTGCCTACAACGCAGGAGACCTGGGTTCGATCCCTGAGTTGGGAAGATCTCCTGGAGAAGGAAACGGCAACCCACTCCAGTATTCTTGCCTGGAAAATCCCATGGACAGAGGAACCTGGTAGGCTACAGTCCATGGGGTCGCAAAGAGTCGGACACGACAGAGCGACATTTACTTTTACTAACCATGAAAAAGTAGTGTTTGTTTTTACCTAGCACCAAGTGAAATTCTTAGAAAAATATGACCTTCTCAATACAATATGGTAGCAGAAGAAATGTAATGTGAGGGTTTGTGATTCTTGGGTACAAGCGATCATCAGAGATCCTGAAGGATGTGTTCATTTTTAATGAAGTTGAAATGAAATTTCTTTATAGAATGATACCATTACAGTTCAGAATTCTTATACAGGACTCTATTCTTTTTCTCAACCTTCCCAAGGAATATGGAAGAAAAAAAATTGACTCAGCTTTTGATGTATAGTCGCTCAGTCACATCAGATTCTTTGTGACCCTATGGAGTATAGCCCACTAGGCCCCTCTGTCCATAGGATTCTCCAGGCAAGAATACTGGAGTGGGTTGTCATGCCCTTCTCCAGGGAATCTTCCCAACCCAGGGTTGAACCCAGGTCTCCCATATTGCAGGCAGGCTGTTTACTGTCTGAGCCACCGGGGAAGCTTGATGTATAAGGAAGCACATTTTTCATTAACTTTGTTTCCTACCCGTTGATAGAGAAATTGAAATCCTGTCAAATGGTGTATTCATCTGCTTTTTATGTAGTTATAAAGTGCTTGCTTTGCCAATAGATGGCCAGCATACAGGTATAAGGAAAAAAAAAAAAAAAGATTATCTTTGTGGTCTTTTCCACCGAGGATAATGCGCTATCAACCCTTTACCTGAATTTGCCACATGTTTATTTTAAAATTATAAAAAAAAATCATTATAAAATTTGTCAATCTGAATTTTATGGAATTCAGACTACCTGTATATAAGATATCCTGATAGGTGGGCTCCTCACAATTTTTCTCTATGGAAAATCTTTCTTCTGTTAGATTCTCATTGGCAATTCAAGACTCTCACAGTGCTATAACATGCATTAGTGATATGTATTACATTTTACTGATATGAAATCCAGAGGATAATTCTGAGCTCGGCATTTACCTTGTTCTGTGTAGCATAATATTTCACTGGGGGTTATCATAGTTTCAGATTCATAAACGTAGAGCCTGAAAAAAGGACTTGGTTGCTAGTGTATTTTTTGGAAAGTGATCAGAGGAAGTGGGTGAGAGAATTAGGGAAGTTAGGTGGAAAAGAAGGAAAAGCCAATAAATGTGATTACTGTGTATGCAAGACACAAGCATTTGACTCTGTAGGAACTTTCTGAGAAATTACACAGTTATCTCTGTTAGCCATCCGAAGTATGGAAACTGGAGCATTTGTCTACTGGCTTCACCACTCTTCATAGGTTGAAAATTGACCTCACAGCACTAACTCTACCTCCCACACTCTCCTTTTTGGGTTGTNGTGTATGCAAGACACAAGCATTTGACTCTGTAGGAACTTTCTGAGAAATTACACAGTTATCTCTGTTAGCCATCCGAAGTATGGAAACTGGAGCATTTGTCTACTGGCTTCACCACTCTTCATAGGTTGAAAATTGACCTCACAGCACTAACTCTACCTCCCACACTCTCCTTTTTGGGTTGTAGCCACTGAAGGATTGTGAGCTTTGATCTTCAAAGAAAGTCCTGAGGCAGAGAAGCAGGGAACTACAGAGCATACTGGAGATGTGCAGCTGTGGCTAAAGCGAGAGGTGACCAGGAGAGTGTCTAGATGTGAGGCACAAAAAGCCTCTGTCTCAATGACCAAATGGATTTATCAGAATATTAAACTAACAGCTAAAAATCGAAACATTAGAGACTTCTCTAATAGGGTTGATGCTGTAGATATGTGCATGTCAAACAAAGCCTCTGTACTTATAAAATTCCCATTTAAAATAGGAACCACTTTTCATGTGAAATGACAGCATGCTTTTATAGCTACATACCAAGAAGTTTTATTTACTAAGATTGTGGGCAATCCTGCTATAATGTACAGGTAAAGATCTTTACATTAATGATGAAATGGCAAAACCAATACAATATTGTAAAGTAAAATAATAATAATAATAAATTTTAAAAATTAGAAGGAAATATTTTGTTTACCCCATGTCCATTTTTTTTTCTTTCTTTTGAATGTTCTACAAAGACTTAGGTGGAATTTGATTCTGTCCAAATTCAATTTGCTTATTCTTTCATCCCAAATGGAGTGATGTCAGAAAAACATAAAGCACTGTTCGTTTAATAGGGCTGAACTGAAGTGCTGTAGCTGCTGTGTCCGTGATGAATGGAAAAGAACGGGATATCCTGGAAATATGTGGTGGCTATCGTCCACAGAGGCACACAGGCATGAACACATTGTTCTTTAGGCCTTCCCTCTGGCAGATGAGAGGCGGGTAAGTGCAGCGTTGGAAATGTGTTTTTCAGTATCTGTGCCTACTGTGATGGGAAGAAAATCAAATTTTGTTTACCCATCTTGTCTGTATGTAACGCCAATGCAGCTGCAAGTCTTGAATTTGTTTATTCTGAAGTTTGAGAGGAAGAGAGTGTCTAGACAAAAGAATGGCTTGTTAGCTTCTTGCCACTGTCAGTCAAATGCAGCGTGTTCTTCGTGCCATGGAGCTGCTGTTAGGTGTGTGCTCTTTGGATTACACCGAGGCTGTTAAAGTCGTAGATATAGCCGGCTCACTCAATGAGAAAAATACTAGACATTCTGTCTTACGTTAAGAAAGCAAAGAACAAGAACAGTTACAGCTTTAAACATTTGAGAATGAGGATCAAATTCTATTTTTTCCTTTCTCTTCCTGGCATGGACACCAGTGTGTAGATAAGTCCAAGAAAAATACAAAACATCCAAATATTATGAACATAAGTCATGCTGGTCTCAAAATCCCTACAAGATACATCATACATGAAAGTTGGCTCACATGTCTTTGAAATGAAAAGGAAAATGTTAAACAGCTTTGCATATTCTATGCAAAAGATTACTCAGAGATACTGCCTATTATTTAAACAAAAATAATTTGGCCATTTTGTTATTTTAAAGTAGAAGTGGGAGGTTTCCTGAAGTTTACTCTTCTGTTTTTGATGGCTGAGCTTTTTTTTTTCTAATAGATTTAAAATTATAGTGTTATATTCAAATAGTGTTATTAGGAATAGCTTTGTGAAAACAAAACTGCTTTATGAATTCTAGACAACAGTTTTCCTCAAAAATAACTTTGTTCCATGTAACATTTACCGTAGTAAATTCTGAAAAGTATCTGTTTTTTTTTTNAATATTGTTTTATAAAATAGGGATCATTCTAGGAACAGTCCACATTTTTTTTTTTCTTTTTTTCCCCTTTCCTTTTTTGTTTCATTTTTATCCCAATTCCATGACTGCTAAATTGGTGATGGTCTCTGACTTTCGGGAGCTTGCCAGATAAGAGAAGTGTAAGTGTGGTACTTGACTTCTGTATTTCTGGCAGTCCACTCTTCACTGTGATTTTCGAAGTCTAAGATTCCATCCATCTGTCTCTGGGCTGCAGGGTAGATGTTGCATTTGCCACTGCTAAAGAGTGAAGACAGTGGGAAACAATCATAAGCGTACAATATCTAGAACAGAAGGTTAAGTAAAACCATAAAATGTTACTTTATAAAAATTGTGCATGTTTAGAAATACTCTAACTTTATGCTAATAGTTATTTTCCCCCTCGCCCTGTGTGTAAGGCAGCAGGGGGTCCTGAACTTGTCAGGTGACTTTCACCTTCATGTTTCATATGCACACCTACCACATTAGCTACCATATATTTCCTGTCTTCCTCTGAATTGACTTGACTGAAGCCTGGTGATTCTCATGTAGACTTTATTAGAACACAGGAGACTAATATCATCACCCACTAATACAGCAAAAGCATATGGAAAGAATGGAAATATAAACATTTATACAGATATTGTTGTCTACCAAAAGCTCTATCCTGAGGTGTTCTGTTTAACAGGAAAAATGAATTGTCTGACCTTCCTTTTTCTTATTTTAACATTGAAAACAGCATTACTTTATAAAGAAGCAGTGAGGGCTGAGTAAAGATGTGTGTAAAAGTTATCCTGTAGCTATAATGTACAGTTTCTGCAACAATCCATAGTTATTATAATTGTTAAAGGAATAGCATCAAATGAAAATATGAAGCTCCTGGTCAAGGTGTGCAGACTTAGTGTACTGCCTAAGAAATCTCTTTGTATTCTTGTTTTCTTTTAAAGTGTTTATGACATGTTTAAATGTTGATGATGTTTATAGATGTGTATAAGAGACAGCCCCCAGATTGTCACAGAGCACCAATTTGATCTCCCTGAGTCATATAGCAAATTCAAAATTGTCTGTTTTTATATTTTATCCATTTAAAAGTTTCTCCATATGGCAGTGAATATAGGCAATATAACATTTCTTCCACTGTTCATGTTGGGTCTCTGAACTGGTTTTAGGAAGATGTTTCTCTAGTCATCTAAAAGAAAACTTGTTAGTTGCTCACTCATGTCTGACTCTTTGCAACTCCATGGACTGTAGCTTGCCAGGCTTCTCTGTCCATGAGATTTTCCAGACAAAGAATGCTGGTGTGGGTTGCCATTTTCTTCTCCAGAGGATCTCCCCACCCTGGAATTGAGCCCAGGTCTCCCAAATTACAGGCAGACTCTTTACCATCTGAGCCACCAGGGAAGCCCAACTGC
>SJYX01022902.1:55534-75488 GCA_006410675.1 Oreotragus oreotragus
ACCTAAAGGGGTGGAATGGGGAGGGAGGGGGGGGAGGTTCAAAAGGGAGGGGATATGTGTATACCTATGGCTGATTCATGTTGAGGTTTGACAGAAAGCAAAATTCTGTAAAGAAATTATTCTTCAATTAAAAATAAATTAATTTTAAAAAATGAATGCTGTTTAAATATATGATTAACAAATTCATATCCAAGAATCTCTTTGGAAGAGTGGTATAAGGAGAGTGGTAAAATCAGCAGAAATTAATGTATAATAGAAAGGGGAATATGTAATTCCTCTCAAGGTTAATGTGACTGAAAAGATTTCTGAATAGGAGAGGAGAGAAGAGTGTCTCTCCCCAAGGAAAGCTGTTTGTGCCAGAGATGGTCAGACAGACTACTGTAAATTCTGTACCTAGAAATGTTTGTGGCACCACCTCCAAAATACATGCTGGATTTATCCACTTCCCCTCATATTGACTTGCCTTCTCTAGAGTGCAAGTTACTCTGACCACGTCCACAAACTATTAAAATTGTCTCACACGTCTATTCAGACAACCCTGAAGTTTTGACAGCCAATATGTGCTTTTAAAAATTATGTTACTTACGTGTTGAAAAGGCTCAAGTCAGTAAGNTCTGTACCTAGAAATCTTTGTGGCACCACCTCCAAAATATATGCTGGATTTTTCCACTTCCCCTCATATCGACTTGCCTTCTCTAGAGTGCAAGGTACTCTGACCACGTCCACAAACTATTAAAATTGTCTCACACCTCTATTCAGACAACCCTGCAGTTTTGACAGCCAATATGTGCTTTTAAAAATTATGTTACTTACGTGTTGAAAAGGCTCAAGTCAGTAAGGTACCAGTGAAAGAATGCTCAGGTTTTTTTTTTTTAATAATATTTTTTAATTGAAGGATAATTGCTGTACAGTATTGTGTTGGTTTCTGCCAAACATCAGCATGAACCATAAGTATATCTATATCCCCTCCCTCCCCAACCCACCACTCTAGGTCTTTGTCACAGAGCCATGGCTTGAGTTCCCTGAGTCATAGAGTAAATTCCCATCGGCTATCTATTTTAGTTTTCTTTCTCTTTTTCAAACACAGACGTACATACACAGAGCTCATGCCAAGGCAACTAGTTCTAGGTTCTTTTAACTAGCTCTTTTAGCTGTGTCTTGAAACAATTTTAGGTCAGGTTCCATTTTTGGTCATTTAGATGATATAATGTCATTTCTAATCACAAGAATTATTAAGTTTGATAATTAAAATGGCCAGAAAATTCTCAAAACAGTGTTTAAAATTCAGGCCTCTTTTCTCTCTCAACTTGAGTTTTCTTCATGCTATAGGAAGCGGCACAGGACATATGGCATCTTCTCTGTCTCATCTCTGTGGCTCTGTTTCCTCTCTGCTCCTGTCCCATCCCGACCCAGCTGTCCTGGGATCCTCCCAGATCTGGAAAAAGGAAAGAAAGGGAAGCAATGAGCAGGAGAGGTCAGGGCTCACTGCTCTCAGGGCAGAACTTAGATCTCACACTCTTTAATATAGCACTTTCATTCAGAAATGTCCCCACTGAGAAATTCTAATTACAAATCCTCTGGCCTGCATAACTTACTTTCCCTTTCATTAGTTACCTAAGAATAGAAACCTTTAAGATCTGCTCCTGTCCCATCCCGACCCAGCTGTCCTGGGATCCTCCCAGATCTGGAAAAAGGAAAGAAAGGGAAGCAATGAGCAGGAGAGGTCAGGGCTCACTGCTCTCAGGGCAGAACTTAGATCTCACACTCTTTAATATAGCACTTTCATTCAGAAATGTCCCCACTGAGAAATTCTAATTACAAATCCTCTGGCCTGCATAACTTACTTTCCCTTTCATTAGTTACCTAAGAATAGAAACCTTTAAGATCTAGGCAACTAAGATCTAGGTGGCTCAGGCCATATGGATTGCACCTTTCTGTTAGTGTCTTATCACACTTCTAGCTTAATAGACAACATCAAGCTGGTTTACTGTCCTAAGAAATAATCACACATATGTTGTCCTGACATCTCTAGAAGGAAGGGACAATGTTTGTTAACGTAGAAGCCTCAGACTGTTAACAACAGTTTTTCAGCTTCAGATTTCTTCGTCACTGTATGCCCAGAAACAAGGGATCCTAGTCAATCTTTCTGCTTGTTCCCTTTTCTCTCCTCTTATTTGACTTTAGTTCAAGGAGAAATGACTCTTCACAGAGTGTCACAGAGTCAGAGGAACACTTTTTCTCTTCTGGTCTTTTCAACATTAACCCCATTTTTTTTTTTCCTTAGAAGAGTGTTTGCTTATGGGAAATAAAATGGTTTTCAATGATATCCTTCCAATTCCCAAACAAGTGGACCAGTGCCTAACTTTGTCATGAGGAGATACTTGGCACATATTGTGTTGTTCTTGACTTTCAAGACTTGAGTCAAACCGTATGGCATTTTACTATCCTGGTAAACATAGAAAACATATGCTTCTCTGCTTAAAAATTCCATTAAAAGAAATCAATTAACATTAGTTATGCTTGTGAGTAAGAAAAACTCAAAATACCTAACCTAAATAAGACAGGGTTTTATTTGTAGCTCAGAGAAGAGTAGAATGGTAAGGGGATCCCAGGTGATATGATGACTCTGCCCTCACTAGATCATCAGGAACCTAGTTTATTATATCTTAATATAAAGCAGATACAATAAGAAGCTCACTACAGGCAATTGATGTCTTTTCTAGCTCTAGTCATTATATCCACAGTTCAGCCAGCAGTAAAGAAAGAGGCACTGAGGCAAAAAGAGAGGAGGCACATGGCATTTGAATTTTAGGAAGTTTATTTACCAGTTTATGCATCTGCTTATACTCCATTGGTTCAAACTTCTCTGGGTGTATTTAGCTACAGGGGAGGCTGATAAATGTATCACCTTGGCCCACCTTTGTGTGGTTATGTATTCAATCACTGTGGAAGTGTATAGTGCATGGATAGGTGACAATTATGGGTCTCTTCCCAGCTTCCAATAGGAGTTACAATGAAATCTAATTCCCTAATGAGGCTTACAGCATAGTAGATTACCTGGCCCCTGCCTGCCTTGTCAGCCTCGTGAGATTTTTCCCCTTATCACTGCATTTCAGCCATATACAACTACTCCTTGTCTTCAGAACTTTCCAGGCTCATTTCCTTTTTTTTTTTTTTTACATTTAAAAAAAATTAAATTTATTTATTTTAATTGGAGGCTAATTACTTTACAATAGCGTATTGGCTGTGCCACACATCAGCACGAGGCTCATTTCTTACTCTCGCTTTGACACTTGTGCTTCTTCCAACCTAGCACTTTCCTCAGATATTCTAACTGATACCTGAATCCATGCATCCTCAATAACGCTTTCTGCAATCATTCCAAGTCAGGAACTGACTCTCTCCCCATCGCTATCGTCACTCTTTAATATAACCGATTGTCGGCAGAGACGATATGCCCCTGTCTGAAACTGTTTGCTTATTTATTATGTTTCCCCACAATAGTAGTATAATTGCGGAGGATGCTGTCTCATTTCTTCACCACTGAATCTTCAGTCCCTACAAATGTGCCGGACACGTAGTAGGTACTTGATAGTTATTGAATTAATGCATGAATACGCTAATACTGTTTTCAAATGCAAGTACCTGCAAATGTAGGTGGTTGTATCCGAACGATTTTGTAAAGCTTTTCATGATGGTAGTAGTTGTTCGTAGTCACCCATTCTCCCCAACAAAGCCTTGCCTTACCAGGTTATTTTTTAACTAGGGCAACCCTAGTATTTATTAAAATGACTCAAAAATAATATAGAATTGTTTTCAAGGAATAAAAAATACTATAATTTACTTTCTTTAAGAAAAGTAGGCTATATCACCCTGGGAACTTGCAATGATTCTAATTTCCTACTTATTTTTTCTAACAGTATATGAACCTCAGAGTTAATATCCCCATTTAGATAAACCACAGAGAATTAAAATGTCCTATTTTCTCCCATATTAAATTGTAATATTTCAAATATAAGTTTAGTTTTATCCTGTTACTTACAATAGGTAAATATAGCTCACAGAGATTCTTAATAATTTAAGTAATGCTGTCTTATTATTATTAAAAATAGAATTTATTTCTCATAGAAACTCCTAATGTCAAGGAGATTGCCTGGATATATCCCTTAACAATCCTAAGGTATTGCTTGTCTTTCTTTCCAATAGTCCTTCACATACTCTTAGAACCAGTGCTAGTTATGATCTGCCATTGCTATATTTTGAGGTTTGGGCAAGAAGCAATGCATTTTTAATTGCATGTCATTTTTCTAATTTGCTATGTGGTTATTTTTTAAATACTGTTGCTGTTTGTTCGTTTTTTTTCTTTCTTTCTTTTTTTTTTGCAATTGAATGGTACAAACAGTCTTTTATACACCACTATCGACTCAGAGTCTTTTACTCTCCAGAACTGCAATTGCACATTGATTTGTTGAGCAAAATTTCTTTCACTTTTTTTCCTTTTAATGAGTTTATACAATGGGTAGTATTAACTTTTATTTTCTAAAATTAGGTATTACATATATATGTTTTATAGATTTTATTGAGGAATAATTTCTAATTTAAAACATCTGATCATCTCAATGTATGTACATTTTATATAAATCTAAAATCAGTGTGTATATAATATATACTTGCAACATCTATTCAAAGCAGTAGCATGATGAAACCTACTTTACTGTGCTTAATTCACATATTCTACCATTTGATCTTTTTCTTTCCAAATGGATTACATAAAACTTTCTGGACAGAATTTATGCTTTTATTTTTCTTTACCTCTAGGAATTGTGTGTGAGCTCAGTAGTGTCCAAATCTTTGCGACCCCACAGACTTTAGCCCACCAGGCTCCTCTGTCCATGGAATTTTTCAGGCAAGAATATTGGAGCGGGTTGCCATTTCCTACTCCTGGGGATCCTCCCAACCCAGGGATCAAACACACATCTGTTGTGTCTCCTGCATTGGTAGGCAGATTGTTTACCACTGCACCACCTGAGCAGTCCACCTCTAAGAATTACCTCATATGTATTCTCTTTATCCTTCCTTGCCTTTTTTCTGTGTCTCTGCTACTTAGAACTAATCTGTACCTGTTGTTCAGTCCCTTGACCATGTCCAGCTCTTTGCAACCCCAGGTACTGCAGCACACTAGGTTTTCCTTCCTTCACCATCTCCTGGAGCTTGCTCAAACTCATGTCCATTGAGGCAGTGATGCCATCCGACCACCTCATCCTCTGTCATCCCCTTCTCCTTCTGCCTTCAATCTTTCCCAGCATCAGGGTCTTTTCTGAAGAGTCAGCTCTTAGCATCAGGTGACCAAAGTACTGGAGCTTCAGCTTCAGCATCAGTCCTTCCAGTGAAGTGAATAGCTTCTTATTTTCTCTAATAGGATGTAGCTTCTTCTACTGTACTGCCTTAGCCTTTTGCNTTCTCCTTCTGCCTTCAATCTTTCCCAGCATCAGGGTCTTTTCTGAAGAGTCAGCTCTTAGCATCAGGTGACCAAAGTACTGGAGCTTCAGCTTCAGCATCAGTCCTTCCAGTGAAGTGAATAGCTTCTTATTTTCTCTAATAGGATGTAGCTTCTTCTACTGTACTGCCTTAGCCTTTTGCACCTTTTTTTTTTTAACCTCAAGTAGTACATTTGTGAAAGTAAGTATATATGTATATAAATAATTTTTTGGATATTATCTTAATGTACTGATCTTTTTCTACTTATGTATCTTGATATTATATTGTAATATTGGGTGTGCAGAAACCTTGTTTTGTTGTTTATCTGATAAAAGGCCAAATAGCTTTACTTGTCTTCCATAAAATTTTGGTTGCACTCATCTGAATATATATGAAACCTGTTTTCCATGAAGTACTTCATTGCCTGAAAAAGTATTGTCTAAATCATTTCCATGTGACCATCCTAGTTAAATCAGTTTCTTCCTCTCTTCCCCCTTCCTTTTTATCACATTACCCTAGTTTTTATTCATCAAAGCAGGTAACTATAACTATTAATATATACATTTTGAAAGTTAATATAGTGTGAATATATGTGAATAAGGTAAAAATAAAATACTTTGTACTTTTATTGCCTGTTTCATGACTGAGGATACCAAGAAGCTTAGTCAAATGAAGAAAAAATATATAAGGTGGTTCTTCTGATAAAGGAAATAGGGAAACGACTATTGGTATATCTTTAAGGAAGAATATGATATCAGAAGGGCTGTAATCTGAAGAAAACAACTGCTATAGGGGTCTAACCAATAATATTAATAATGTTCCAATGCCAGGGGAAAAATAGCATAAAAATGTTATATTTCAAAGTCTACAGACATGGAGCTGATATCAGAAGTTTGTCAGCAGACAGAGGAACTGTTAGACTTCCCTAGTGACTCAGACGGTAAAGAATCAGTCCGCCTGCAATGCAGGAGACCTGGGTTCGATTCCTGGGTCAGGATCATACCTGAAGAAGGGAATGGCTACCCACTCCAGTATTCTTGTCTGGAAAATTCCATGGACAGAGGAGCCTGGAGGGCTGCAGCCCATAGGGTGGCAAAGAATTGGACAGGACTAAATCAACTTAGCATGCAGAGGAACTATCAGATAGGGCTACCAGATACTTAGCACCGTGATATTCATGAGGTAATCTAGACATTAACTCAATTACGATAAATTAAATAAGGAAACCGTTACCATTCCTAAGGCAAAAGTTAAGAGTTAAGCTTTCAGGTACAAGTTGAATTTTAATTTAACAGAGTAGATTAACAGAGTAATAGTACAAAAGTAGCAAGGGACTAGTTACAGAGATTTCAGAATCAGTCTAAAACACCTAACAGATCACGTGCCTGAGATTAAAATAGAGTCTATTGACCTAAAAAATGAGAGCTAAAGCGGACAAAAGGCAATCCATTTTGAAAATAGGCAAAGGCTGAAATAATTAAAATATATTTATTAAAATCTGTGATTGCACACTGAATCATGAAATATTCAATAATATAAATATATTTCCAAAGTATATAATGAAACAAATTAGTATAAACTCTACATAATTTTAAAACATTGTCTTGGCTCCTTATGGATTTTCCCGTGTCTCAGTATCACTTGACTTTAACCTGAGTATATTTAAAAATTTAAATAGTTTTAACTAGAAAAAATTGTACTATAACAGCAAGTGAAAAATCTGTTAGCGGTCTGATTAAAAATAGCTGTGGAAATAAATGCAAGTAAAATAAAAAGACAATGATATCATGACATTTTTGCTGTATCCATTTGCTTGTCAACATCTGAGCCCTACTGTTGCTCTGTTAAGGGGATTAGCATGTGCTTAGAGGGATACTAATGAGTTTCCCCATTATTTAATCAGAAAGATTAAAAGTGAGTTATTTCCAAGCTCTGTGGTTCCAAGTTATTTAAGTACAGCGACTCTGCCTCCCCTCAGATCTTCTCCAGAATCACCAGAACCCACTTTTGGCAAGATGTTAATGGAACCAAGATGCCTCAGTGCATGCAAATTTTAATCACTCTGTGTTCAAGGAAAAATGAATAACAGACACAGAAAGAAATCCTAACCACAAATTTTCTACTCAACATTTTTGTTCTAAACATTAGCCAGATTCTTTTCAATAATTGATATTTAGGCTTATTTTCTTTAACTATAGCACAGAAACTCATAGTAAATATATTTAAATATTTGGGTTTTTCAAGTTTGAGTAACAAGATTATGCTTATAGATTTTTTTTTCTACAAATCTCTCCCCCTTTCTCATACTTATTCACTGTGACTAAAGCATGAATTCTGCCTTCTCTCTTCTTAATCATATATAATTAAAAATCTCAGTTATATACATGCATATTTAAAAATAAAAATGTCAGTTTTTAAAATAGTATATTATATATTTTAAAATAGTATATTATATGCTACACATATTATTGATGCTTAATGTTTTCTAAATATAAATCTAGCATCTATGCACAATTATTTTGCAAAATGTTCTACAAAGTTGAAAGTTTGAAGAGTTAATAGTAACTTCTAATTCTGAGATATATTGACTCAATGTCATGAAAACGTGGGGAAATAATTATACTCTTTGAGATAGAAAGTTTAGAAATCACTTTTATTAGTCTCTCACTTTCTATTTAATCTGGAGCTATTTTTCAACATTAGTTGGGAAACTCAACTTTCATCATTTATCAAAGGTCTTTCTTTGGAGATGTAAATAAATTATTTCCAATTGGAATGAGGCTCATCTTTTCTATGGTAGGCACCTGTCTATGGTAACAAGACTAAGCCCACCACTTCATTATTCACATGGCAGATGGCAGATGACAGTGACCTTTAGTCATTTTGTCCAGTGAGAGATTAAAGTTAGCTCATAAATTGCCAATCTGTTGAGCCATCTGGTCTTTCATGGTGGATTTTTTTTAAGTAATTCACAAGGCTTAGAAAAATAATTTATTGACCACCTATGTACTATATATTAAATGCTGTCGAACAATGATAACCTGTAAACATTTGGGGTTGTACAATAGGAGAATGAATACTCTATAAATGCTCCATATGAAGTGTGTGCAGTGTATCTTGTACCTGCCTGTTTTTAGAGTATATACATTTCTTTACTTTAGATGTTTTGACATCTCCTGTGTTTTCTCTTATAGAAGTGAGGTATGGTAGAGTAGAAATATGCTCAATGTGAACTCAGTGAAGAGCTTTTTACTTAGAATTATCCATAAATTTGTCTAAAATAAATTTTTGCCACACTGAAAAGTTGGTAATTCACATTTTTCTAACACTTAGGTGTTATGTCATTATTCTTGTATTTTAAAAGAGGAATTGGAATAATTTTACAAAATTTAAGACTCAGTGTTTAACTTTGTTACTTGACAAAATATTAGAATAAGACCTCAATCTGACTTTAATTTCAATCAGGGAATTTCTGTCATTCCATAATGTAATATGAGGGACTCAGAAAAGGGGATCGTCAGTATAGTTGCAGTAATCATGATAGCTTGGGAAATTTTATGGCTGTAAACACCCAAAATTGGTGTTCATTTTTGTGGAATTTAGAGATTATTTCAATTAACCTCTTTGCAATGAAAACTAATGTGTACATCAATTATACTTAATATACATATGATTTCAAGCTTTTGTAATACTATAATCCTTGGTAATTTCTAAAATTAATGTAATTAGCAATTGTTGTCAGAAAGTGAATGTAATTATTATACAAAGAAATAGCTAACTCTTTTCCAAGCCAACTGCCTCTTTGGCAAGAAGTTAATAGGAGTTATTTATTTGTATATTTCAAATGTATCATTACTACCAATATTGTTTTATAAAATAGGGATCATTCTAGGAACAGTCCACATTTTTTTTTTCTTTTTTTCCCCTTTCCTTTTTTGTTTCATTTTTATCCCAATTCCATGACTGCTAAATTGGTGATGGTCTCTGACTTTCGGGAGCTTGCCAGATAAGAGAAGTGTAAGTGTGGTACTTGACTTCTGTATTTCTGGCAGTCCACTCTTCACTGTGATTTTCGAAGTCTAAGATTCCATCCATCTGTCTCTGGGCTGCAGGGTAGATGTTGCATTTGCCACTGCTAAAGAGTGAAGACAGTGGGAAACAATCATAAGCGTACAATATCTAGAACAGAAGGTTAAGTAAAACCATAAAATGTTACTTTATAAAAATTGTGCATGTTTAGAAATACTCTAACTTTATGCTAATAGTTATTTTCCCCCTCGCCCTGTGTGTAAGGCAGCAGGGGGTCCTGAACTTGTCAGGTGACTTTCACCTTCATGTTTCATATGCACACCTACCACATTAGCTACCATATATTTCCTGTCTTCCTCTGAATTGACTTGACTGAAGCCTGGTGATTCTCATGTAGACTTTATTAGAACACAGGAGACTAATATCATCACCCACTAATACAGCAAAAGCATATGGAAAGAATGGAAATATAAACATTTATACAGATATTGTTGTCTACCAAAAGCTCTATCCTGAGGTGTTCTGTTTAACAGGAAAAATGAATTGTCTGACCTTCCTTTTTCTTATTTTAACATTGAAAACAGCATTACTTTATAAAGAAGCAGTGAGGGCTGAGTAAAGATGTGTGTAAAAGTTATCCTGTAGCTATAATGTACCGTTTCTGCAACAATCCATAGTTATTATAATTGTTAAAGGAATAGCATCAAATGAAAATATGAAGCTCCTGGTCAAGGTGTGCAGACTTAGTGTACTGCCTAAGAAATCTCTTTGTATTCTTGTTTTCTTTTAAAGTGTTTATGACATGTTTAAATGTTGATGATGTTTATGACTATTATGACGTGTTTATGGTTCTTTGGCATAATTTTTCTTCTACTTAGATTAGTTTTTATTCTTCGATTACTTTTGGACCCAACTAAATTATTTTATAAATTGACATCAGTTTTAATAAAACAACACATTTTTTAAAAAGTTGTATTTTCCCAAGATAATCTCAATGTTAACTGCCATCCCACTTGCTCTTCTTACAGTGTGATGGTGACATTTAGAACTGGGCAGATTTTTGTGACTCTTCACACCACTGGAATACAGTGGGAGAGATGCTAGGTGTCTTTTCAGGGCAGGTCATAAAAGGCCAAGCAGGTGCCATGTTGGTTCAGCAGACGTGCTTGCTGGAGCCTTTAGCTGCCGTGTGAGGAGTCTGATGGCAAGTGGGCTACCATGTAGAAAAAGTCCAAACCAACCCCCGTGGAGAGACTGCATGGAGCAGCCCTGAGCAGACGTGAAGAGAAAGGGGCCTGCACAGACTCGAGATCCTCCATATTCCCCCTCACTGTCTCAACTCTGGCCCCCATCTGGCTGCTACCATGTGAGAGACCCCAAACTAAAGAGCTCAGTCAGGCACTTACTGCAGGAACCATGAGCAAAAACAAAATGGTTTTCATTGTTTTAAGTCTCTAAATTTTGGAGTCATATGTTTGTCGTAGGACCATAACTAATTAGCTTCCCTCAAGGCTCAGATAGGACTTCCCTGGTGGCTCAGACAGTAAAGCGTCTGTCTACAATGTGGGAGACCCGGGTTTGATCCCTGGGTTGGGAAGATCCCCTGGAGAAGGAAATGGCAATCCACTCCAGGACTATTGCCTGGAAAATCCCATGGACAGAGGAGCCTGGTAGGCTGCAGCCCATGGGGTCGCAAAGAGTCGCACACGACTGAGCGACTTCACTTCACTTCACTTCACTTCACTTCACTTCATGGCTCAGGTGGTGAAAGCATCTGCTTGCAGTGCAGGAGACCCAGATTCCATCCCTGGGTTGGGAAGATCCTCTGGAGAAAGAAATGGCACCCCACTCCAGTACTCTTGCCTGGAAAATTCCATGGATGGAGGAGCCTGGTAGGCTACAGTCATGGGGTCACAAAGAGTTGGACATGACTGAGCAACTTCACTTTCGTAACTAATTATAACAAAATCCAATGTGATAGAATTCTTGACATTTTTATGCAAACAGGCATACACTACAAATACTTCTTTCCAAAAAGGTAGTAGGCTACTCTTCTGTCTAGAAACCATTATTTCCTCAAATGTTACCTTCTAGTAATCCTAGGACCTGTTGTATTGTCCTGAGCAGGGCTTTTGGGGCAGTTTTTTTGTATAAATGTTTTATTTTTCTTTCATTAATAAAATCCATTAAGTCCAAGTAATTTTAAGTAGACAATTTAAAATAATTCTAAATTACATATTATCTGTTTTTTAAAGTTGAGTTCAATTTTTTTGATTGAAAGTCCACATTAAGAAAAATAAATCAGAAAATCCTTCTTTCAAGCCAATAAGGAAAATCCATACAATCTTGAAGAAAGACTTCTAATCTCTAGAGTATATTTGGATTATTCTAATTTTGTTTTTCTTTTGTATTTGCCCAGAGAAGAAGAAAAGATTAGCAACAATAAATCACATATTTTTAAAGGAAAAAAATATTTTAGGGAAAAGCAATTAAAAAAATATTTTGGAGTATTTTTGAATAGCTATGAAACTATTTTCATAATACTACCAAAGGATAAATATTAGAAGAAATAAGAGGAACGACTCAGGGAATATTTTTCCTGCCATCATTGTGAGGAAAAAAATAGTTAAATTATATCTGGAAAAGTATCTGAAGCTACACACAAAATTGCTTATTCTTATCTCAGGAAAGAAAACCCATTTCCAGTTCTGATAGGAAAATTGTTAAAATATTTGCCAGAATTTCCTTACTCTCATCCCTTGAAACACCACAGCATATATTGGTATTTCATCAATCTACAAAAATACTTTCTATGAAAAGTTACTAGAATGAAAGTGCAATATGTGTATCTGGACAAAGTGCAATATGTGTATCTGAGAGTACACTTAGAAAACCAAATTTCCTATGGAGACTCTCATGACTACTTCTATTTTTATTTCCCTCTCTCCTCAAACTCATTTAAAATTTTCAAGAAAAGCTATTTATAAGAACTCCATATAATTACATTGCCATTAAATTTAAAAGTTTTCATAAATTTTCCCATATTATTCCCTCTGAGTTAAAAGTTTTGAAAATTCTGAATGAGTCTGCCTCATTGTATGGAAACTTTTTCTAATGTTCTAGAACTTGCATTGTTTATGTTTGTAAAATTACATATAAAAGTAACCTTTTGTTAAAGACAGGTTTAAAATAATTATAGCTTTTATAATGCCCACCACAATATAGAATTTAATTGCTGAGCATAGTATTAATGAGTGCTAATAAAATGCTCTGTGCAAAACACAAAGGTTTATTTTACCAGGAAATAGTTTGAAATAATTTGCCTTTTACATTATGCCATGGTGGGGCAGGGCATTTCCTGCTCTCAGAATTCAAATAAAACACATAATTTTAAGTTAACCTAAATTTGAGTCATATAAACATTTAATCAAGAATGAATGAAATATTGTCTTTGAACAAAATGTAAACACAAAGCATCTGCTGGGCAATTTCTGAAAGACGAGCTATATTGCAGTCTGTTATAGGCATTTTTAAAAGAAATGTATAACATAATTTTAAATGGCAGACTTTTTTCTCATAAATACTGCCAACTGGTTTTATAGGTTGTGTTATTCTAGAATATTACATACATCTTGCCAAAATACATGCCAAACAATATTTCCCCTCCCACTCTGTAGACTGAATCCACCCACATTGCAAATTTTGGTTTTTGTTAGGAAGCTAGAGCTCATAAGATTTGTCATTACCTGTTCTGCATGAGCCCAGACTGAATCATTTTCACTTCATACAATGAACATCTTACTTAGATTTTTATAGTCATCTTTGGAAATTTACTCCAAAAGCGATCTGTTTTCACTTTTTAAAAATATCATTATAAATGATGAAAATCAGCTACAGACAAATGGAAAATATTTTTAGTGAATTAATATTACCAAGATTTATAGATTGTATTCTTAAAAATTCCTAACATTTTATTTAAAATATCTTTAATGGGCTAACTAACACTGGAGTCTTTTTTGTTCTTTTCTGTGTGAAATTTGGACACTATTTAAAGTTCAATTTATTTTTGTTTTCAAGCTCATCTTTATTGAGGTAAAATTTATATGAAAAATTAAATCATGCAATTTTAAATAATTTGAAATAAAAATTAAAGTGCATGATTCAATTTGACAAATTTATAGAGTTAAGTAAGCATTAATCACTCAATCAAGTCTAACTCTTTGCCACCCCAAGGAATGTAGCACATCAGGCTCCACTGTCCATGGGATTCTCCAGGCAAGATTACTGAAGTGGGTTGCCATTTCCTTCCCCAACAGTTATGTAACCACTCCCACAGACAAAATATAGAACATTCACATCATTTTGAAAAGTTCTACAGTACCCCCTAATCACAACCCATGACAACCACTGACATGATTTCTTCCTATTTGTGTTGCTCTTGTTCAGCATCACAAGCATGTCCGATTCTTGTGACCCCATGGACTGCAACATGTAAGGCTTCCCTGTCCATCACTATTTCCCAGAATTTGCTCAAACTCGTGTGCATTGAGTCAGTGATGCCATCCAGCCATCTCATCCTCTGTCACCGCCTTCTCCTACTGCTCTCAATCTTTCCCAGCATCAGGGTCTTTTCCAATGAGTCAGCTCTTTGCAACAGGGGGCCAAGTATTGGAGCCTCAGCTTCAACATTAGTCCTCCAAAGAATATTCAGGGCTGATTTCTTTCTATAGTCTTGCATTTTTCAGAATGTCATCTAAATGGAGTCAAATAGTATATCACCTTTTATGTCTATCTTTTTCTCTGAATAAAATACTTTTGAGATTCACTATCATATCAGATCTAATCCCTTGAATCTATTTGTTACTTCCACTGTATAACTGTAAGGTATTTGATTTATTTCATACCTGGATGGTCTAATGGTTTTCATTACTTTCTTCAATTTAAGTCTGAATTTTGCAATAAGGAGTTCATGATCTGAGCCACAGTCAGTTCCTGGTCTTTTTTTTTTTTTTTTTCATGACTGTATAGAGCTTTTGGCCATCTTTGGCTGCAAATAATATAATCAATCTGATCTGAAGAAAGTGCCTGAAGAACTAAGGACAGAGGTTCGTGACATTGTACAGGAGACAGTCGTCAAGACCATGACCAAGAAAAGAAATACAAAAACGCAAAATGATTGTCTGAGGAGGCCTTACAAGTACCTCAGAAAAGAAGAGACGTTAAAGGCAAAGGAGAAGAGGAAAGATACACCCATTTGAATGCAGAGTTCCAAAGAAGAGCAAGGTGAGATAAGAAAGCCTTCCTCAGTTATCAGTGCAAAGAAAGAGGATAACAATAGAATCATAAAGACTAGAGATCTCTTCAAAAATATCAGAGATACCTAGGGAACATTTCATGCAAAGTTGGGCACAATAAAGGACAAAAATGTTATGGACCTAACAGAAGCAGAAGATATTAAGAAGAGGTGGCAAGAATACACAGAAGAACTGTACAAAAAAGATCTTCATGACCCAGATAACCACAGTGGTGTGATCACTCATCTAGAGCCAGACATCCTGGAATGTGAAATCAAATGGGCCTTAGGAAGCATCACTACAAACAAAGCTAGCAGAGGTGATGGAATTCCAGTTGAGCTATTTCAAATCCTAAAAGATGATGCTGTGAAAGTGCTGTACTCAATATGCCAGCAAATTTGGGAAATGCAGCAGTAGCCACAGGACTGGAAAAGGTTAGTTTTCTTTCCAATCCCAAAGAAAGGCAATGCCAAAGAAATGTTCAACCTAAAACACAATTGCACTAATCTCACAGGCTAGCAAAGTAATGCTGAAAATTCTCCAAGCTAGGCTTCAACAATACTTGAACTGTGAACTTCCAGATGTTCAAGCTGGATTTAGAAAAGGCAGAGGAACCAGAGATCAAATTGCCAACATCTGTCAGATCATTGAAAAAACAAGAGAGTTCCAGAAAAACATCTACTTCTGCCTTATTGTCTACACCAAAGCATTTGACTGTGTGAATCACAACAAACTGTGGAAAATTCATAAAGAGATGGGAACAACAGGCCATCTTATTTGCCTTCTGAGAAATCTGAATACAGGTCAAGAAGCAACAGTTAGAACCTGACATGGAACAGCAGGCTGGTTCCAAATCAGGAAAGGAGTACTTCAAGGCTGTATATTGTCACCATGACTATTTAACTTATATGCAGAGTACATCATGAGAAATGCTGGGCTGAATGAAGCACAGGCTGGAATCGTGATTTTTGGGAGAAATATCAATAACCTCAGGTGCAGAGATGATACCACCCTTTTGGCAGAAAGAGAAGAAGAACTAAAGAGTTTGATGAAAGTGAAAGAAGAGAGTGAAAAAGCTGGCTTAAAGCTCAACATTCAGAGAATTAAGATCATGTCATCTGGTCCCATCACTTCATGACAAATAGATGGGGAAACAATGAAAACAATGAAAGCCTATTTTTCTGGCCTCCAAAATCACTGCAGATGATGACTGCAGCCATGAAATTAAAAGACACTTGTTCCTTGGAAGAAAAGCTATAACAGCATATTAAAAAGCAGAGACATTACTTTGCCAACAAATGTCCATCTAGTCAAAGCTATGCTTATTCCAGTAGTCGTGTATGGATGTGAGCTAGACTCTCAGGAAAGCTGAGTGCCAAGGAATTGATGCTTTTGAATTGTGGTGTTGGGGATAACTGTTGAGTTTCCCTTGGACTGAAAGGAGATCAAACCAGTCAATGTAACAAATGTCCATCTAGTCAAAGCTATGCTTATTCCAGTAGTCGTGTATGGATGTGAGCTAGACTCTCAGGAAAGCTGAGTGCCAAGGAATTGATGCTTTTGAATTGTGGTGTTGGGGATAACTGTTGAGTTTCCCTTGGACTGAAAGGAGATCAAACCAGTCAATGCTAAAGGAAATCAGTCCTGAATATTCATTGGAAGGAGTGATGCTGAAGCTGAAACTTCAATACTTTGGCCACCAATGCGAAGAACTGACTCATTGGAAAATACCATAATGCTGGGAAAGTTTCAAAGCAGGAGGAGAAGGGGACGACAGAGGATGAGATGGTTGGATGGCATCACCAGCTTGATGTTTATGAGTTTGCATAGGCTCTGGGTTTGGTGATGGACAGGGAAGCCTGGTGTACTGCAGTCTATGGGGTCACAAAGAGTCACAAAGACATGAATGAGCTACTGAACTGACTGACTAACTGAGATTCACTAAGATTGTTGCATGTATTCATTTCTTTTAATGGCTAACTAGTATCTTACTGTATTGATATATCACTATGTGTTTATTAAATCACTGGTTGATTATTTCCTGTTTTTGACTACTTTAAATGTTGTTGCCTTGAATATTTAAATAGAAATCTTATTGTGGACATATGTGTACTGGGTAGAGTTTTCCAGAGAAGTAAAACCAAACTCTACTGTTACAGTACAGTTAACTTTTCAGTCTTTATAAAGGCCCAGTAATGGGCCAAAAGCTGTTTCTCAAAAGGAGAACAATTTTCAGAAGAGGATTACAGATTTTTGCTCCGTAATCCTAAGGGTCTGAGTTATGATTAACTTATCAGGGCCTGACAAATGCTTCAGGCAGCAGCCCTATCTGCCACTTGAAGCACTTTTGAATCCACTGAATTATGTGGCACAAGAGGGCAGAGTAGCTTGCCTAGCAGCTTGGACCTGGTGCAGAGCATTCTGGGTCCCACTCAAAACTAGCAGCTTTTAGGTTCACCCAGGANTATCAGGGCCTGACAAATGCTTTAGGCAGCAGCCCTATCTGCCACCTGAAGCACTTTTGAATCCACTGAATTATGTGGCACAAGAGGGCAGAGTAGCTTGCCTAGCAGCTTGGACCTGGTGCAGAGCATTCTGGGTCCCACTCAAAACTAGCAGCTTTTAGGTTCACTCAGGAAGCGGGCCAGAGTAACACACCCAAAGAGGAATATGTCACCTTAGAAATCCAAAGAAACCCTGGTAGGTGAAGTGTTTTTTGTTTGTTCACTTTGTAGGGAGACCAAATGCAAAAACTTATCCTTTGTCTTAGAATGTGTGAGCTTCCCTGATGACTCACACTGTAAAGAATCTGCCTGCAATGCAAGAGACCCGGGTTTAATCCCTGGGTCAGGAAGATGCCGTGTAGAAGGACATGGCCACCCACTGCAGTATTCTTACCTGGAGAATTCCATGGACAGAGGAGCCTGGTGGGTTACAGCTCACGAGGTCCCAAAGAGCCAGATGTGGCTGATTAACTAATACTTTTACTTCAGAAGGTCTATCTCAACATGTCCATACTAGGCATCTTGGATCCCTAGACATTTCGCTGTGGTAGCAGGCCCCTGAGCTTTGGTCGGATTGCATCCCGCTCTCTGATGCACAAATGTCTCACCAGTTCTAGAGCAGCGGCTACTACTTGTTCCCTAGGCCCAGTTAGCATAGTGCCATCATTGCAACGCACCAGTGTGATATCTTGGGGAACTTAAAGGCAATCAAGATCTCTGCAGACTGAATTATAACGTGATGGAGAGTTGATATAGTCCTAATTTAGAGGAGTCAAAGAATATTGCTGACTGGATTAATAACCATATTCCATGAAACAGAGCATGTGTTAAATTGTTCAAGCAATAATTTGCATCTAGTATGGCAGCTACAATTGAAGTCACCAACGGGTTAAACTTAGGATAATCTGTGGTTATTCTCCGAGATCTGTCTCTCTTCTGCACAAACCCAAATTAGGGAATTGAATGAGGTTGTCATGCAACTCCACACCCCTGTATCTTTCAAGTCCTAGATACTGTCATTAATCTCCACAATCTGTCCGCTAACGAGGTAGTTGTTTTGGTTTACTATTTCCCTAGATAGATAGTTCTCCCGGCTTCTATTTGGCCTTTCCCAACATTTTAGCTCTTATCTAACAGGCCAGGGAATCAGTGTAGGGATTCTGCCAGCTGAATGTATCTGTTCCAGTTATGCATTCTACAAGTGGAGAAATAACCACATAATGGGTTTAAGAACCAACTGGGGCCATTGTGAAGTGGACCTGAGCTAAAACATCATTCATCACCTGGAGTTAATAAGTCTCTACTCTGGTGGACCACAGTGACATTTTGGGTCTCCTAGAATTAGTGTCAGTTCAGAAATAATGTCAAGCAGTCCCCCCAGAGTCCTTCCTGTTTCTTAATATTTAGTTACCATGGTAAAAGACTGTGGATTCCTTTAGTGAAGACTTGGAGAAAGGTTACCCATAAAAATTCTTATCAGTGTAAAAGGATCCTTTCTCAAAGGGACCCAGACTCTTCTTCATTACAGAGATTCTGGGTTAGTCAACTGGCTCTAATCAGGGAATTAATAAAAAGACTATGGCTCATTGCTGTTATGATGCAGGGTATCTTCTTACCCACTTGACCTCAAACCTTCCTGCTGATAATAGATCAAGTAAGAATCTAGTAAGCCTACATATTTCACTTCTAGGAATACTGTGACCCACCAGTCAATGCCATTGTTCTGTATGAGTCAGACTGTTCTGTTTTTGTTTGTTTGTTTTAGTTTATTTAACTCAAGTATAGTCGATTTACAATGTTTTACTAATTTCTGCTGTACAGCAAAGTGATTCAATTATATATACATATACACGTGTGTATACACACACACAAACACACATATTCTTTTCCATTCCATTCCACTGATGGAATCCTGTGATTTATCACAGGATACTGAGGATAGTTCTCTCTGTTATGTTGTAAAACCTAGTTGTTTATCCATGCTATGTATAATAATCTTCATCTGTTAAACTCTCAATTCAACCCTCTCGCATCTGCCCCTGCCCCTTGGCAACCATAAACCTGTTCTCTATGTCTGTGAGTCTATTTCATAGATAATTTCATTCATATCATGTCTTCAGTTCAGTTGCTCAGTCGTGTCCAACTATTTGCGACCCCATGAATCGCAGCATGCCAGGCCTCCCTGTTCATCACCATCTCCCGGAGTTCACTCAGACTCACGTCTATCAAGTATGTGATGCCATCCAGCCATCTCATGCTCGGTCGTCCCCTTCTCTTGCCCTCAATCCCTCCCCTCCCAGCATCAGAGTCTTTTCCAATGAATCAACTCTTCTCATGAGGTGGCAAAAGTACTGGAGTTTCAGCTTTAGCATCTTTCCTTCCAAAGAAACCCCAGGGTTGATCTCCTTCAGAATGGACTGGTTGGATCTCCTTGCAGTCCAAGGGACTCTCAAGAGTCTTCTCCAACACCACAGTTCAAAAGCATCGATTCTTCGGTGCTCAGCTTTCTTCACAGTCCAACTCTCACATCCATACATGACCACAGGAAAAACCATAGCCTTGACTAGGCGGACCTTAGTCGGCAAAGTAATGTCTCTGCTTTTGAATATACTATCCAGGTTGGTCATAACTTTTCTTCCAAGGAGTAAG
>SJYX01022902.1:79518-105117 GCA_006410675.1 Oreotragus oreotragus
AATAAGGAGTTCATGATCTGAGCCACAGTCAGCTCCTGGTCTTGTTTTTGCTGACTCTATAGAGCTTCTCCATCTTTGGCTGCATAGAATATAATCAATCTGATTTTGTGGTTGACCATCTGGTGATGTCCATGTGTAGAGTCTTCTCGTGTTGTTGGAAGAGGGTGTTTGCTGTGACCAGTGAGTTCTCTTGGCAAAACTTTATTAGTCTTTGCCCTGCTTCATTCCACATTCCAAGGCCAAATTTGCCTGTTACTCCAGGTGTTTCTTGACTTCCTACTTTAGCATTCCAGTCCCCTATAATGAAAATGACATCTTTTTTGGGTGTTAGTTCTAAAAGGTCTTGTAGGTCTTCATAAAACAGTTCAACTTCAGCTTCTTCAGCATTACTGGTTGGGGTATAGATTTGGATAACTGTGATATTGAATGGTTTGCCTTGGAGATGAACAGAGATTATTCTGTTGTTTTTGAGATTGCATCCAAGTACTGCATTTTGGACTCTTTTGTTGACCATGATGGCTATTCCATTTCTTCTGAGGAATTCCTGACCACAGTAGTAGATATAATGGTCATCTGAGTTAAATTCACCCATTCCAGTTCATTTGAGTTCGCTGATTCCTAGAATGTTGACATTCACACTTGCTATCTCTTGTTTGACCACTTCCAATTTGCCTAGATTCATGGACCTGACATTCCAGGTTCCAATGCAATATTGCTCTTTACAGCATCAGACCTTCCTTCTATCACCAGTGATGTCTTAGATTATACATATAAGTGAAATAATATAGTATTTGTCTTTCTCTGATTTACTTAGTTTAGTATGATAATCCCTGGGTTCATCCATGTTGCCTCAAATGACATTGGTTTATCCTTTTTTGTGGCTGAGTAGTATTCCTGTGTGCGTGTGGTATGTATGTATTTTGTTGTTGTTGTTTGATTCCTAAGTCATGTCTGACTCTTGCCACGCCATGGACTGTAGCCTGCTAGGCTTGTCTATCTTTGGGATTTTTTGCCATTTCCTTCTTGATCTTCAGATCAAGAAGATCCTCAGATGATCTTCTTGACCCAGTGGACCCCGAGACTGAACCTGCATCTCCTGCTTGGCAGGTAGATTCTTTACCACTGAGCCCCCTGGCAGGTCCATTCATCTGTTGATGGACATTTAGGTTGTCTTCACGTCTTGGCTATTGTGCAGAATGCTGCTGTGAATATAGGGGTACATGTATCTTTCTGAACTATAGTTTTGTCTGGATATATGCCCAGGAGTAGGATAGCTGGATCATATAGCAACTCTATTTTTAGTTCTCTGAGGAAGCTTCATACTGTTTTCCATAGTGTCTATGTGAACTTATATTCCCACCAGTAGTCTGGGAGGGTTTCCTTTTCTCCACACCATCTCCAGCGTTTGTTATTTGTAAATTTTTAAATGATGGTCATTCTGACTGGCAGGGAAGGCAATGGCACCCCACCCCAGTACTCTTGCCTGGAAAATCCAATGGACGGTGTAGCCTGGTGGGCTGCAGTCCATGGGATCGCTAACAGTCGGACAGACTGAGCGACTTCACTTTCACTTTTCTCTTTCATGCATTGGAGAAGGAAATGGCAACCCACCCCAGTGTTCTTGCCTGGAGAATCCCAGGGACAGAGGAGCCGGGTGGGCTGCCATCTATGGGGTCACACAGAGTCGGACACGACTGAAGTGACTTAGCAGCAGCATTCTGACTGGTGTGAGGTAGTAGTACCTCATTATAGTTTTGATTTACATTTATCTAATGAGTGGTGGGGCTTCCCAGGTGATGCTAGTGGTAAAGAGCCTGCCTGCCAATGTAGGAGACATAAGAAATGTGAGTTTGATCCCTGGGTGGGAAAGATTCCCTGGAGTAGGAAATGGCAACCCATTCCAGTATCATGGATGGAGAATCCCATGGACAGAGGACCCTGGCAGGCTACAGTCCATGGGGTCACAAAGAGTCACACATGACTGAGTACACATAATAATTAGTGATGTTGACCCTCTTTTCATGTGCCTGTTGGCCATCTGTATGTCGTCTTTGGAGAAATTTCTCTTTAGGTCTTCTGCCCATTTTTTGTTTGGATTGTTTGTTTTTACCATTGAGTTGTATTCCTTGTTTATATATTTTGGAAATTAAGCCCTTCAGTCTATTCCCATTTATGCTTTGACACTGTTGTGTATTATAGAATTCATGCCCACCTTGTCTTTAATGACTGAATGCTGCCACTTGGTCCCTCTTGGATCCCTAGATCTGGTAACTTCCATTTCATTTAGGTTTCAATTCACTGATGGTAGTTCACATTGTAACTTCTCACCTACAGAGAAGAGTAGTCAAACAGCACTTCAAGGACTCTGGACCTCCTCTCACAAAATTTTTTTTCACAGTATTGGTGAGAAGCAAATCTTCTAGACCATCCCAATGTGGGTAAATAGGTCTTATGTGACAAACCCACTATAATATTTACATATACCTGAGCCATTTAATTCCTTGCTTTATATTAAATCAAGGTTCAGTTCAGTTTAGTCACTCAGTAGTGTCTGACTCTTTATGACCACATGGACTGCAGCACTCCAGGCCTCCCTGTCCATCAGAAACTCCTGGAGTCTACCCATACTCATGTCCATTGAGTCGGTGATGCCATCCAACCATCTCATCCTCTGTCATCCCCTTCTCCACCTGCCCTCAATCTTTCCCAGCATCAGGGTCTTTTCAAATGAGGCTGTTTTTCACATAACGTGGCCAAAGTATTGGCCTTTCAGCTTCAGCAGCAGTCCTGTCAATGAACACTCAGTACAGATCTGCTTTAGAATGGACTGATTGGATCTCCTTGCAGTCCAAGGGACTCTCAAGAGTCTTCTCCAACACCACAGTTCAAAAGCATCAATTCTTCAGCTCTCAGCTTTCTTTACAGCCCCACTCTCACATCCATATATGACCACTGGAAAAACCATAGCCTTGATGAGACGGACCTTTGTTGGCAAAGTAATGTCTCTGCTTTTTAATATGCTGTCTAGGTTAGTCATAATTTTCCTTCCAAGGAGTAAGCCTCTTTTAATTTCATGACTGCAGTCACCATTTGCAGTGATTTTGTGGCCCAAAAAATAACTGTTTCCACTGTTTCCTCATCTATTTGCCATGAAGTGACTGGACTGGATGCCATGGTCTTAGTTTTCTGAATGTTGAGCTTTAAGCCAACTTTTTCACTTTCCTCTTTCACTTTCATCAAGAGGCTCTTTAGTTCTTCTTCACTTTCTGCCATAAGGGTGGTGTCATCTGCATATCTGAGGATATTGATATTTCTCCCTGCAATCTTGATTCCAGCTTGTGCTTCATCCAGTCCAACATTTCTCATGATGTACTCTGCATATACGTTAAATAAGCAGGGTAATAATATGCAACCTTGAGGTACTCCTTTCCAAAGCAGATCAGGTATTTTCAACTTGCTTACTTTGGTGGGCCCCTTTTTCATCATATTCTAGCCAACTAACCAACCAACCAAAATCCTTTCTACCTCCTAGAGCTGCAACATTAAATGCAGAATGTCTTCTTTTTGAGCCCTATCAGTATATTCAAACTTATTCAAATTTGTTTATTTTTTTTCCACCATTATCCCACACTTAGTATCCATTCTCACACATGTTCCCCACATTTCTGTCTGCCTCAATTTAGAAAACTCAAGTAGGTCTTTGGAGTATATGCATCTATGATGAGTCACACTTTTAACTTCATCTTTAGGGCCTGCTAGGACTTGGATTAACCATAAGTCTCATGGGGTTGTGGGGGTGTTTCCTGTGGAGACTCAACATTGTCTTGCTCAGCAACTACCTCATGAGAGACCATTACAGCTTCCTCACGCAATGCCTGGTTAATCTCCTCAGATGGGGGGCTGCTGAGGCCACTCCAACTGGGCTAAAGAGGCCGCTGTCACTGTCTGAATCTCAGAATTTAAGGGCTCGGTGTCCCTTACTTGTCCTTATTCCAACTTGAGTGATCTCACATTTTCCCAGTCAGTGTCCTAACCTTAACAGTAGACTAGCTATGAGTTCGGGAGGTCAACTTGGTTATAATTCAGCCAGTCAGGATGAGGTTCTGCATTTCATTTCTAGCAGTCTCAGACCTATGACTACAGGAGATAAACATCTCCTTCAGAGCACATAGAGAAGCTATCAGATCATTTATGTGGCACTTGAGGTGGAAATTTGGAGCCCTGAAGTCATCAGTTTTAAAAAAACAAATGATGTCTTTAGAAGCCCTGAACCATGTTATTTTTGTTTATTATTTAAAAATTTTACCGCTCATTAGATGTAATCAATACATATTATGGGGATATATGAGAATTTTCAGAGTATAATTTTAAATTTACATTACAAAATTTTCACAGTAATACATATAGTACTGTCCCCTTGCATAGAAATGTGCTAATGCATGTCTGCACATATGTGAAGTGTGTGTGTCTTTATGTGGAGAGAATAAGCCAGGAAGATATAAAATAAAAGTGAAAAGTGAGTTTGTTTTCTTTTTCTGGAAAAGAGGAGTAGAAGTTAAGGGAAAGGAGAACAAATGGGGTTTCCAAATTTAGGTTATAAAGTTTACATAAACTTTTACATTAGAAAGTGTTGGTTGATTTGTTGATCCAAAAATTAAATCATTTATTGCTTAAAAGATAAAAAGCATTTGATACATCATTGGATACTATATGTATTTGCCTTTACATGTGAAAAGAAAATATAAATTATAGAGTAAACCCAGTTATTTTTCCAAGGGTCAATTCCTGGCAACCCCTATTGGATACCTGCTTTTACCTTAGGATCTAAATATACCCACAATAAAATAACAGTAACAATAGCAGCACAGGAAACTTTACTTCCAAAGAAAGTTTCATTGTCTTTATTATGTCTAAACACTTATTGAAAACATCTGTGCATGCCCACATAAAATTTTATAATTTATTTTCACTTTCTAACCAAACATTCTAATTTTAAAGTTGGATATGGGAAACTCCATGTTTGTCCACTGTTGAGAAAAAAAAAAAATTTGAGAAAAGAAAACATGGCACATTTATTTTCAGGATCAATGAAACATGTGACAGTTGTGGTTATGAGTGAACATTGAAGATACAGTTTTGCATTTGTGACAGTTCTTATAATCTAATTTTAAATGGTTTTCTTATAGATAAGATATTGCATAGGACCATGTCCTAGGAAATTACAAAATAAATNGGAGCCGGGTGGGCTGCCATCTATGGGGTCACACAGAGTCGGACACGACTGAAGTGACTTAGCAGCAGCATTCTGACTGGTGTGAGGTAGTAGTACCTCATTATAGTTTTGATTTACATTTATCTAATGAGTGGTGGGGCTTCCCAGGTGATGCTAGTGGTAAAGAGCCTGCCTGCCAATGTAGGAGACATAAGAAATGTGAGTTTGATCCCTGGGTGGGAAAGATTCCCTGGAGTAGGAAATGGCAACCCATTCCAGTATCATGGATGGAGAATCCCATGGACAGAGGACCCTGGCAGGCTACAGTCCATGGGGTCACAAAGAGTCACACATGACTGAGTACACATAATAATTAGTGATGTTGACCCTCTTTTCATGTGCCTGTTGGCCATCTGTATGTCGTCTTTGGAGAAATTTCTCTTTAGGTCTTCTGCCCATTTTTTGTTTGGATTGTTTGTTTTTACCATTGAGTTGTATTCCTTGTTTATATATTTTGGAAATTAAGCCCTTCAGTCTATTCCCATTTATGCTTTGACACTGTTGTGTATTATAGAATTCATGCCCACCTTGTCTTTAGTGACTGAATGCTGCCACTTGGTCCCTCTTGGATCCCTAGATCTGGTAACTTCCATTTCATTTAGGTTTCAATTCACTGATGGTAGTTCACATTGTAACTTCTCACCTACAGAGAAGAGTAGTCAAACAGCACTTCAAGGACTCTGGACCTCCTCTCACAAAATTTTTTTTCACAGTATTGGTGAGAAGCAAATCTTCTAGACCATCCCAATGTGGGTAAATAGGTCTTATGTGACAAACCCACTATAATATTTACATATACCTGAGCCATTTAATTCCTTGCTTTATATTAAATCAAGGTTCAGTTCAGTTTAGTCACTCAGTAGTGTCTGACTCTTTATGACCACATGGACTGCAGCACTCCAGGCCTCCCTGTCCATCAGAAACTCCTGGAGTCTACCCATACTCATGTCCATTGAGTCGGTGATGCCATCCAACCATCTCATCCTCTGTCATCCCCTTCTCCANTAAGAGACAGGTGGGTAAATAGGTCTTATGTGACAAACCCACTATAATATTTACATATACCTGAGCCATTTAATTCCTTGCTTTATATTAAATCAAGGTTCAGTTCAGTTTAGTCACTCAGTAGTGTCTGACTCTTTATGACCACATGGACTGCAGCACTCCAGGCCTCCCTGTCCATCAGAAACTCCTGGAGTCTACCCATACTCATGTCCATTGAGTCGGTGATGCCATCCAACCATCTCATCCTCTGTCATCCCCTTCTCCACCTGCCCTCAATCTTTCCCAGCATCAGGGTCTTTTCAAATGAGGCTGTTTTTCACATAACGTGGCCAAAGTATTGGCCTTTCAGCTTCAGCAGCAGTCCTGTCAATGAACACTCAGTACAGATCTGCTTTAGAATGGACTGATTGGATCTCCTTGCAGTCCAAGGGACTCTCAAGAGTCTTCTCCAACACCACAGTTCAAAAGCATCAATTCTTCAGCTCTCAGCTTTCTTTACAGCCCCACTCTCACATCCATATATGACCACTGGAAAAACCATAGCCTTGATGAGACGGACCTTTGTTGGCAAAGTAATGTCTCTGCTTTTTAATATGCTGTCTAGGTTAGTCATAATTTTCCTTCCAAGGAGTAAGCCTCTTTTAATTTCATGACTGCAGTCACCATTTGCAGTGATTTTGTGGCCCAAAAAATAACTGTTTCCACTGTTTCCTCATCTATTTGCCATGAAGTGACTGGACTGGATGCCATGGTCTTAGTTTTCTGAATGTTGAGCTTTAAGCCAACTTTTTCACTTTCCTCTTTCACTTTCATCAAGAGGCTCTTTAGTTCTTCTTCACTTTCTGCCATAAGGGTGGTGTCATCTGCATATCTGAGGATATTGATATTTCTCCCTGCAATCTTGATTCCAGCTTGTGCTTCATCCAGTCCAACATTTCTCATGATGTACTCTGCATATACGTTAAATAAGCAGGGTAATAATATGCAACCTTGAGGTACTCCTTTCCAAAGCAGATCAGGTATTTTCAACTTGCTTACTTTGGTGGGCCCCTTTTTCATCATATTCTAGCCAACTAACCAACCAACCAAAATCCTTTCTACCTCCTAGAGCTGCAACATTAAATGCAGAATGTCTTCTTTTTGAGCCCTATCAGTATATTCAAACTTATTCAAATTTGTTTATTTTTTTTCCACCATTATCCCACACTTAGTATCCATTCTCACACATGTTCCCCACATTTCTGTCTGCCTCAATTTAGAAAACTCAAGTAGGTCTTTGGAGTATATGCATCTATGATGAGTCACACTTTTAACTTCATCTTTAGGGCCTGCTAGGACTTGGATTAACCATAAGTCTCATGGGGTTGTGGGGGTGTTTCCTGTGGAGACTCAACATTGTCTTGCTCAGCAACTACCTCATGAGAGACCATTACAGCTTCCTCACGCAATGCCTGGTTAATCTCCTCAGATGGGGGGCTGCTGAGGCCACTCCAACTGGGCTAAAGAGGCCGCTGTCACTGTCTGAATCTCAGAATTTAAGGGCTCGGTGTCCCTTACTTGTCCTTATTCCAACTTGAGTGATCTCACATTTTCCCAGTCAGTGTCCTAACCTTAACAGTAGACTAGCTATGAGTTCGGGAGGTCAACTTGGTTATAATTCAGCCAGTCAGGATGAGGTTCTGCATTTCATTTCTAGCAGTCTCAGACCTATGACTACAGGAGATAAACATCTCCTTCAGAGCACATAGAGAAGCTATCAGATCATTTATGTGGCACTTGAGGTGGAAATTTGGAGCCCTGAAGTCATCAGTTTTAAAAAAACAAATGATGTCTTTAGAAGCCCTGAACCATGTTATTTTTGTTTATTATTTAAAAATTTTACCGCTCATTAGATGTAATCAATACATATTATGGGGATATATGAGAATTTTCAGAGTATAATTTTAAATTTACATTACAAAATTTTCACAGTAATACATATAGTACTGTCCCCTTGCATAGAAATGTGCTAATGCATGTCTGCACATATGTGAAGTGTGTGTGTCTTTATGTGGAGAGAATAAGCCAGGAAGATATAAAATAAAAGTGAAAAGTGAGTTTGTTTTCTTTTTCTGGAAAAGAGGAGTAGAAGTTAAGGGAAAGGAGAACAAATGGGGTTTCCAAATTTAGGTTATAAAGTTTACATAAACTTTTACATTAGAAAGTGTTGGTTGATTTGTTGATCCAAAAATTAAATCATTTATTGCTTAAAAGATAAAAAGCATTTGATACATCATTGGATACTATATGTATTTGCCTTTACATGTGAAAAGAAAATATAAATTATAGAGTAAACCCAGTTATTTTTCCAAGGGTCAATTCCTGGCAACCCCTATTGGATACCTGCTTTTACCTTAGGATCTAAATATACCCACAATAAAATAACAGTAACAATAGCAGCACAGGAAACTTTACTTCCAAAGAAAGTTTCATTGTCTTTATTATGTCTAAACACTTATTGAAAACATCTGTGCATGCCCACATAAAATTTTATAATTTATTTTCACTTTCTAACCAAACATTCTAATTTTAAAGTTGGATATGGGAAACTCCATGTTTGTCCACTGTTGAGAAAAAAAAAAAATTTGAGAAAAGAAAACATGGCACATTTATTTTCAGGATCAATGAAACATGTGACAGTTGTGGTTATGAGTGAACATTGAAGATACAGTTTTGCATTTGTGACAGTTCTTATAATCTAATTTTAAATGGTTTTCTTATAGATAAGATATTGCATAGGACCATGTCCTAGGAAATTACAAAATAAATTCTTAAGATTTACATTTTTTTTTCTGGATAAAAAGAGATGAAAATTTCAGAAATGAAACTTACCTCTCCTAAGTTAGCAGTTATCCATGATTCTTTGTTTATCATTTTATTTCTGGTGTACCACATAATCTTATGAAGAAAACACTGGTCTGGGTAAAGGAAATTTTGGAGTAAAAAACAATTTATATCAAATTATATAACTTCTTTTATTCAGTCTTTTCAGTAGTCAATATCTCAATTGAGCTGTACATTTCAGTTCTGTTAACCATATTTTCATATATTAAAGTTTGTCATTTTCCAGTGGTTTTGATTATTTTCCCTCATATAGCTGATTTCTGCACAACAAAGGAAACTAGAAGCAAGGTGAAAAGACAGCCTTCTGAATGGGAGAAAATAATAGCATATGAAGCAAGTGGGGAAATCATTTAAAGATGAACACTTTTCTACATCACTACCTATTTTATATTTGCACTTATATTCAACTAAGCATCATAAAAATAAATAATATGCCTGAGTTAGCTTTCACTTACTCACTTACTAACTTAAGCTAGTGATTCTCAAGCTCACTGGAATAAAGACTTTCAGGTTTTACACAAAATATAATTTTATAATAGACATTTTTGCATGTGTGCTAAATTGCTCCAATCATGTCCTAGTCTTTGCAACCCTATGGACTGTAGCCTGTCAGGCTCTTCTGTCCATGGATTCTCCAGGCAAGAATCCTGATGTGGGTTACCATGCCCTCCTCCAGGGGTTCTTCCCCACCAGGGGTCAAACCTGTGTCTCCTGCATTGATGACCGGGTTCTTTACTACTGGGAAGACCCGATATACATGTTACTGAAAAGAAATTAGTAAACACCATAATTTTATTCTCATAATACAACTTCAAAAAGAAAGCAAAGCATACCATAAATAAAGTCCTAATGGTAATATGATATATAAATAAGGAAGTAATTAATAATAAATATATTTTAAGATAAAAAATGTGTTGGCATGACCACACTAGAAAGTATAATGTAGAAAACACACACATATGTACTCACTGAACTAGGAACTAGGGAAAATCTGCATGTGCAGAAACAGACTGATGTGCATTTGAGGTTAGCAATTCAAGTACTTTTGACATAGTGATGCTGTTTCTCCTGAATCAAAAGTAATTCTTGATGCACTTCCAAACCAAACAAATAAAATTTTAAACTGATTTATCAGCAGTTACCTTCTGTGAATAATAAAGCACAAAAGAATGCTCTGTATTTTTTATTTAAAATGAAGTTAGTTTCTAAGCTCGAATACTTGTAAATACATGTCCCATCCAGGAGAAAATCTAGTGAAAGTAAGTGTTAGTTGCTCAGTTGTGTCCAACTCTTTGACATCCCATGGACTATACCTCTGTCCATGGAATTCTCCAGGCAAGAATACTAGAGTGGGTTGCCATTCTCTTCTCCAGGGAATCTTTCCAACCCAGGGACTGACACACTGCAAGCAAATTCTTTACCATCTAAACCAAAATTTCTAGTAAGACATTTGTAACTCAGGTAGATTTCTGGGTAATTCTTTGTTGTGCAAGACTGTTATATACATTGCAGCATGCTTGCTATCTGTAGCCTCTTTCTGTTTATACAAAACACCATAATGCCTCGCTTACCTCCACAAATTTAAAAATACTCCAAGGAGAATAACTATTGTAGAGATATCTTTCTCTCAGGATAATGTCCTGAATAATTTTTTCAGCATGCTGAGTGTTGTCACTGTGTTTTATATTGTCATTGAATATGACAATATATGTCATAAATTATGTATTTATGACACTACATAAACATAAAACATAGTGATATTCAATTCATTCTCCCAGTTGCTTTTATTCAGTCAGTGCTCTCCTGTGAGAACCCTATACAGTAAAAAGTATGTTTCATATAGGTTGTCAAGAAACTCAGAATTTACTGTTAAGCTGAACTATAGCAATTATATGAACCCCTTCATCTAGACTTTTTGAAGTGAATCTTATTTCAGGGACAATATGTTGGTTTCGGGCTGAAATTCTTGATGCTTTCTAGTGTGCCATCATTTTATGTGTGTATATCCTATAAGCTACCTTAATTCTTCTGTATAAAAAAATAGTTAGAAATAGCAAAGTGCTGAGATAGAATATATGATATATGCAGCATGCATCAAATCCTTAGAGGCATAGATTTTATCTAATATCGAAGCATTCCACAACCATTTTGGAAGCTAGGATAAAAATATTGTTAGCAGTATTTGGAAATTAAGATTATACAACTGGCTAATATAATAATTTATTCAGTTTACAACAATTCAGTGAAAATTGGTTGATATAATGAATAGGGATTAGATTTTATGTTTCTTACATAAAATTTCATTATATTCATCTCACACTTTATTTGACTATCTGTCTCAACATTAAAGAAATGTGACATAGAAATATTGAAAATCATGCTTCTTTGAAAATATAGAAGACTAGATTAAAGATATGGGATCACATGGGATTACTAAATTACATGATATGGGAATATATCAGGAGTGAATAACTTTCTTTGTCCATTTTTGGTAGAATAATTTTCTTTTAAGTGGAGAAAATCAAGTTGGTAGGATATTTGGCCAACTGAATAACTGACATTGGAGCTTTCAAAACAGGAATTTTTTTTTAAATGCATAGTTTTATGTGTGATCAATTGTGAAAAAGATTTTGATTTGACTTGATAGGATATGAACAATGTCCATAGAGATAGAAGATATAGTTCCATGACTATATTTTCCTGTGAAATTATGAAAAGATAACCACTGTGAAATTTATAAGCGATATATTTTGTCAGAACTAGCTGATTGTAGTAGAAGCCTCAAGAACCTCCTTGTGTCAGCACAGCATGGTAGACACATGATATTGGTATATAAGAAAGATATGGTTTATCATAATAAGATACAGTTCATTCTATGAAGATACTGAGTACTTGCTTTTATCATAGAGGCAGAATTCTTTAATTATACGATAAAATGTCTGACAGTTGATGACAAATAAGATATAACAGATTTGAAGACTACACATAGAAATCTTATAATTTTAATTATGAACACATCTCCACTGTGAAATTTATAAGCGATATATTTTGTCAGAACTAGCTGATTGTAGTAGAAGCCTCAAGAACCTCCTTGTGTCAGCACAGCATGGTAGACACATGATATTGGTATATAAGAAAGATATGGTTTATCATAATAAGATACAGTTCATTCTATGAAGATACTGAGTACTTGCTTTTATCATAGAGGCAGAATTCTTTAATTATACGATAAAATGTCTGACAGTTGATGACAAATAAGATATAATAGATTTGAAGACTACACATAGAAATCTTATAATTTTCCAAGATGTGTAATAACACAAGATTTATTACACAAGATGTGTAATAAATTTCCAAAGACCTTTGTCATATTAGGTTAAATCTTTATTCTCTTTTTCCTGGTCTTCATCATGTTTTATTTCATTGTACAGCTTTGGTTTATCTTATCTTTGGTTTATCTTAAGCAGTCAGGCATGTGCAAATGTATGTGTGTGCATGTACATGCATGTGTACGTGTACATACACACAGAGCCAGACTGAAATTTTCACACTTCACATAGAAAGGAGACTCTTTAGCTTATGGCTATCAAGTTAGCTTAAATAAATCACTTTATTCTTAATTTTATTATCAATGAAAACGAAAATAGAATGACATTGTTATTGTTATTTGATATCTTTCCAGGGTATAAAAGGACAGTGCGGTAGAGTAGAGAGCAGCATTGGTTCTGGGGTCAGATTGCATGGATTTTACACAAGTCTCTCAGTTTGGCAAGTATGCGAACTTGGTACCACCAGTGGGAATAATAAAAGATCTCTCTTATTTGTTGTCACAAGGATTTGAATGCAGTTAAAATGTTTAGAAAAATGTGGTTCCAGGTGTAGCCTAAAGTTAATCATTGTTAGTTTACTGCCTTGCTTACTTCTAGACATAAAATAGGCAGGAGACTTTCTTATCGGTATTAAAGTAATAATATACCACAGAATATTAGTATAATGAGGAGGAGTCATGTAAAATAATCAGTATGTTCCTTTTTAATGATTCCAGGTGAATAAAATCTTAGACTTCATTTTATAAACTTCATGCACAGCTTTGCTCATTTTTGTCTTGGTAGTTAATGGTAGATCGTAATTTAAACATAATGATGCTTGAGGAATTGCCACTCACAGGACTACACTAAAAGGATGAATAAAGGAAGTTTTCTAAACAGGGAGCAAAAAATAAAAGAAGCAATGTAGGAATATCAGGAAACATAGTAAGCAAAAATGGGGAGTAAATAAAATACTGTTTGTTTCTCTCCTTGAGGTTTCAAAATTATATTTCATGATCGGAGCAGAAAAAAAAATCTAGCAATGTTTTAGTGATTCTGATTTATTTAGAGAAACTAGTTTTTAAAAGAAAATGATTATGATAAAAATAAAAGAACATAAAGGAAGATTGGTTTTCTACACTTCATTGGAACTAATAATATTGATAGTGTTACATATATATATGCAAACTTATTCTGATAGCAACCATGAAAGTTATACAGAGAGATACACTCAAAAACACTACAAATAAATCAGAATAAGATTCTAAAAAAATGTTCAAATACCAAGGTGAAGGCAGAGAAATGAAAATCAGAAAGAACAAACAAAAAATAGTGCTGATTTATTCACAATTATATTTTTAGTAACCTAAAGAAATCATTGAAAAAGTGGTCAAATTGTCTTTGAAATTATGAGTATTATCCAGTAGTCTGATAAAATATGATTTATAATATTGAATAACTGTAAAAGAAGGAAGTAGTTAGATAAAATATTGCATATATTATTTGCTGGCACTAAAATCATATTTTAAACATGTTAATGATAGTAAAAATAGTAAAATATATATACTATTGTCATCTTATATGAAAGTTACCAATATTTGTTCCACACATATTTTTTGCCTTTTTACTTAAGTAAAATATAATATAGCTACAGAAAAGCATATTGTATAAATTTACATTGTATCATATTATGTTGTATGTGTATTTACATAAATAAAAATTATAAGACATTTTATAAATATTAATAGAGTTTATCTCTGGAAATGGCATGTGATGTTTTTCTCCAAATATAGTGCTAAGGAATTCTAATCTAATTAAAGAAACCAAAAATGAAGTAGTACTCCTGATTGTCATCAGACGTAGGGGTTGATTTAGGTAAAGGAACATACTGATCAAAAGGAGTGGACCCCTTGAGATGCATTTGACCTGGACAATTCCTTCAATAATCTGGTCTAGCAGGCTCAATTTCTCCACATTCCCTCTAGTCCAGTCCCATTAAATCATTCTAAAGAGGTTAAATAACAGACATCCCAACCCAGATGCCAAAACGTATTTGATGATGGGTTAGATCTGCCAAGCAATCATTGCTATTCATCGGTAAAATTAGATGTCCATGTGAATGTGCATATAGAAGGAAATTTCGGTATGTATTGTAACTGTGTGTGGCAGTCTGTTGCCATGAAACGCTCACTTCTCTGATATTTACTGTCAGACTTCATTCACAGATATTTCACAGGCAGATGGTTTCTTTCACTGGCTCAGGAGCCACTTCAAAGTGTTTTGATTCCTGACCAAGTCGTATATCATACTTCCTTTAGGAAGATTTTCTTCCCAGCTGCCGACTTTAAAATAAAATCAAGAATAATCAGAAGGTTGCACAACCCTTTCAGCTTAACTATCTTCAAAGAGCAGACAGCAAAATCTTCTTTACCATAGTGACATATTGGAAATTAAATAATATCTAACACTTCTTTAAAAGCAAAATTAGTATCACGGGAGAGGCTCTTATTAAGACAACTGACAGAAAATGTAACAGGAAAATCCACAGAGATTTGTGTTTGTCATTTCCATTACTTTCAAACTAAAACTGAAGGCATTGAATATACTGTTTTTTCTCTTAATTTGCATTCAGCCAACCCATTCAGCCCTGAATTCTTTCAGCATTAGAACATTTTCCCCTGCTTGATCAGAATCTGGAAGTTGTAAGTTTATGAGTTTAAAATTGGGAAGAAGTTTTCTAGGAAAAATTGTTTTCATTATTATTGAAATAGTTTAAGTTTATAGAAAAGTGTGATTTTTGAAATAAGATTCAAATATAAGATAACTATTAGTGGAAATTATTATAACAAACATAAAGCAATCATTTTGAATTTTCAGTTCTTGTAACATCATCTGTGGTGTTTCTTTGGTGGTCTTGTTCATTCAAATTTGGTTGTAATTATTGCACATAGTTTAGGGACAGACTCCCCCATCTGGATTTGGGGAGGCTGCCTTTAAAAGTGCCTCTTTTGTGCAGGTGATAGACAATCTGATAAATTTCAGCTATCACTGGTGAATATAATACAAACTTAAATAATATTAATTTCAATAATTAAAAGGGCAGAGCTAAAAGAAGCAAAAGAATAAATTAAAATTGTTATCCCTTAGAACAATAGTACATTCTATTTAGTTTTTCATACTAACAAATAAATAAATAATGACATTTGGGTCTCTTGCCCTCTCCTCCATTACTTACTTTTTTTTTTTTAGATGTAATCACAGTCACCTGGAATTAACAAAATAAAAATAAGAAAACAGTCATCACAGGCTATAAATATCACAATACTCACACAAATAATAAGAATAATTGTATTAGCTGTCAGGAGTCTGTGATAATTTTTAAAAAGTCAAGTATCAGCCTCTTTGATTGCTTCTTCATATGACAGTAACCTTATGATACAAATTTCAGTAGTAAGAAGAGAAAAATAATTAAGAACTTCTTTTAAATTATTATCAGCGGTTTGAATAATTCTCTTCTTCACAATTTGTTATTCATAATGTCCAGAAAGTTTTTATGATCCTTCCCAAATATGGTAAAGCTTTTATCAAGTTTCTTTTAAAGTTGCTAAATTTCCTGACATATGTGATACAACCAGTAGTCCTTTTATATCTGAAAGATGGGTGGAGTGGCATACTGAAGGGGAAATACATTCTTTGCAGTCATTAGTGCTGGATGATGGCTTGCAGGAATATAAGTATACACTGAAATACTGTGAACCAGAAAAATATATCCCACTAAGTGAAAACTAAATATACTTCCAACTCAACTTCCTTTTACCAGATCCCTCAAAATGACTGTGGCCACTGCAATGCTACCTTAGATGAAAGATTGTGTCTGAGGGAGGTCTGAGTGGAAAAAGACAGTACTCTTTACAATTGTGGTTAAAGTATCTTACTCTTGCACATTTCACAAAAACATATGACCATGAAAACAGATTTCTAGAATCCCCTCATGGGGCTTTGAAATGGGCTCTTGTAGGCAAAAGGTCCATCAGCTTGAGCTTCATTAGCTTCATGGCAAGGATCCTTATGCATATCCTTATTATATTTTCACATACATCCCCACACTTTCCTGTTACCCCTGTCTTCTCATATTGCTCATATTTTAAGCCTAGATTTCCTTGTCTGTTTCTCCACTGTCCTCTGGACAGGGAAAATAGAGAGCTTCATCATGTATTTCAGTGCCTATCAAAGTACCTAGCAAAGAGATGCTAATTGAAACATAAAGGAAAAAAAGCTTTATCGTTCCTGCAATTAAAAATAAATATATAAGTATGTTTTAATTTAAAATCTGTACATGAAATAACCAAAATAAATTGAAAGCACAATTAAGAACTTAACAAGGAAGAGCAAGTAATATATAATAACGGTTTGGACAATGTTGGTAGCTATGAAGATGGGGACAAAGGATGTTTCAAAATCTACCTTGCTGAGCTAGAGTCGGCAGAACTTGTTGATGGATTGAAACTCAAGAAAAGAGGGAAAACATCAAGCATTTAGTTAAACTGTTTGTATAGAGTGGAACTAAAAAGAAAAAGACTGAAAAAAAATTAGGTTTTAGGTGGGAAGTCAAAGACTTAATGACTTTGACATGTTGAATTTTATGTGCTTGTGAGATAGTTAAGATTAGATGTCAAGTAGGCATTTCAGAGTAGTTTATAGCAGAAAAAAAAAAAAAAAAANCATTAGAACATTTTCCCCTGCTTGATCAGAATCTGGAAGTTGTAAGTTTATGAGTTTAAAATTGGGAAGAAGTTTTCTAGGAAAAATTGTTTTCATTATTATTGAAATAGTTTAAGTTTATAGAAAAGTGTGATTTTTGAAATAAGATTCAAATATAAGATAACTATTAGTGGAAATTATTATAACAAACATAAAGCAATCATTTTGAATTTTCAGTTCTTGTAACATCATCTGTGGTGTTTCTTTGGTGGTCTTGTTCATTCAAATTTGGTTGTAATTATTGCACATAGTTTAGGGACAGACTCCCCCATCTGGATTTGGGGAGGCTGCCTTTAAAAGTGCCTCTTTTGTGCAGGTGATAGACAATCTGATAAATTTCAGCTATCACTGGTGAATATAATACAAACTTAAATAATATTAATTTCAATAACTAAAAGGGCAGAGCTAAAAGAAGCAAAAGAATAAATTAAAATTGTTATCCCTTAGAACAATAGTACATTCTATTTAGTTTTTCATACTAACAAATAAATAAATAATGACATTTGGGTCTCTTGCCCTCTCCTCCATTACTTACTTTTTTTTTTTTAGATGTAATCACAGTCACCTGGAATTAACAAAATAAAAATAAGAAAACAGTCATCACAGGCTATAAATATCACAATACTCACACAAATAATAAGAATAATTGTATTAGCTGTCAGGAGTCTGTGATAATTTTTAAAAAGTCAAGTATCAGCCTCTTTGATTGCTTCTTCATATGACAGTAACCTTATGATACAAATTTCAGTAGTAAGAAGAGAAAAATAATTAAGAACTTCTTTTAAATTATTATCAGCGGTTTGAATAATTCTCTTCTTCACAATTTGTTATTCATAATGTCCAGAAAGTTTTTATGATCCTTCCCAAATATGGTAAAGCTTTTATCAAGTTTCTTTTAAAGTTGCTAAATTTCCTGACATATGTGATACAACCAGTAGTCCTTTTATATCTGAAAGATGGGTGGAGTGGCATACTGAAGGGGAAATACATTCTTTGCAGTCATTAGTGCTGGATGATGGCTTGCAGGAATATAAGTATACACTGAAATACTGTGAACCACAAAAATATATCCCACTAAGTGAAAACTAAATATACTTCCAACTCAACTTCCTTTTACCAGATCCCTCAAAATGACTGTGGCCACTGCAATGCTACCTTAGATGAAAGATTGTGTCTGAGGGAGGTCTGAGTGGAAAAAGACAGTACTCTTTACAATTGTGGTTAAAGTATCTTACTCTTGCACATTTCACAAAAACATATGACCATGAAAACAGATTTCTAGAATCCCCTCATGGGGCTTTGAAATGGGCTCTTGTAGGCAAAAGGTCCATCAGCTTGAGCTTCATTAGCTTCATGGCAAGGATCCTTATGCATATCCTTATTATATTTTCACATACATCCCCACACTTTCCTGTTACCCCTGTCTTCTCATATTGCTCATATTTTAAGCCTAGATTTCCTTGTCTGTTTCTCCACTGTCCTCTGGACAGGGAAAATAGAGAGCTTCATCATGTATTTCAGTGCCTATCAAAGTACCTAGCAAAGAGATGCTAATTGAAACATAAAGGAAAAAAAGCTTTATCGTTCCCGCAATTAAAAATAAATATATAAGTATGTTTTAATTTAAAATCTGTACATGAAATAACCAAAATAAATTGAAAGCACAATTAAGAACTTAACAAGGAAGAGCAAGTAATATATAATAACGGTTTGGACAATGTTGGTAGCTATGAAGATGGGGACAAAGGATGTTTCAAAATCTACCTTGCTGAGCTAGAGTCGGCAGAACTTGTTGATGGATTGAAACTCAAGAAAAGAGGGAAAACATCAAGCATTTAGTTAAACTGTTTGTATAGAGTGGAACTAAAAAGAAAAAGACTGAAAAAAAATTAGGTTTTAGGTGGGAAGTCAAAGACTTAATGACTTTGACATGTTGAATTTTATGTGCTTGTGAGATAGTTAAGATTAGATGTCAAGTAGGCATTTCAGAGTAGTTTATAGCAGAAAAAAAAAAAAAAAAAACCCAAACCCTCATGATATCAGAGAGTAGAGTCAATGGCTTTGACAAACAGCCCCTCAATAATCTAATATAGTCGTGGAAGTCAGAGATAAGGGGAAGCAGGGGGTCAGTATTGGAGAGTGATCAGTAGATGAGGCAGCGTAGGAGAGGAGTCTGTGGTGAGAGGAAATTCCATAGCTTAGCAGTGGGTGTCTGAGTTAGTGGGAAGCATGGATGTGCTTGATGACAAATTACAATCTGAGTGAACTGCTGATACCAAAGACCCACCAAGCACTAAATATGACAGCATCATATTTATTGACCTTATACAGTGAAGAAGGCAACCCAGACGAACCACGGAATGCCAGTGGGCAAGAGGAAGGAGCAAAGCACTTTTTGAATGGTTTGGGATCCTTCTGCGGGACTCTGAGGCAGAGACTAAGGGCAGTTTAAATCAGTTGTGTCTTTGTGGTCAGACTGTGTGTGTGCTCAATCACTTAGTCATGTGTGACTCTTTGCAACTCCATGGACTGTAGTCCACAAGACTCCTCTGTCCATGGGGTTTTCCAGGCAAGAATACTGGAGTCAGTTGCCATTTCTTCCTCCAGGGGAATCTCCCCAACTGCGTCTCTTTTTTTTTTTTTCCATAGTGATGCTTTTTTTTTATTTTTATTTTTTTAATTTACAGTTCAGTTCAGTCGCTCAGTCATGTCCGACTCTTTGCGACCCCATGAATCGCAGCACGCCAGGCCTCCCTGTTCTTTACCATCTCTCGGAGTTCACTCAGACTCACGTCCATCGAGTCCATGATGCCATTCAGCCATCTCATCCTCAGTCGTCACCTTCTCCTCCTGCTTCCAATCCCTCCCAGCATCAGTCTTTTCCAATGAGTCAACCCTTCGCATGAGGTGGCCAAAGTACTGGAGTTTCAGCTTTAATATCATTCCTTCCAAAGAAATCCCAGGGCTGATCTCCTTCAGAATGGACTGGTTGGATCTCCTTGCAGTCCAAGGGACTCTCAAGAGTCTTCTCCAACACCATAGTTCAAAACAGTACTGTATTGGTTTTGCCATACATCAACATGAATTGCCACAGGTGTGCATAAGTTCCCACTCCTGAACCCCTCTCCCACCTCTCTCCCCATACCATCCCTCTGGGTTATCCCAGTGCACCAGCCCCAAGCATCCTGTATCCTGCATGGAGCCTAGACTGGTGATTCGTTTCTTATATGATATTATACCTGTTTCAATGCCATTCTCCCAAATCATCCTGCCATCACCCTCTCCCACAGAGTCAAAAAGTCTGTTCTGTACATCTGCATCTCTTTTGCTGTCCCGCATACAGAGTTATCGTTACCATCTTTCTAAATTCCATATATATGTTTTAGTATACTGTATTGGTGTTTTTCTTTCTGGCTTACTTCACTCTGTATAATCAGCTCCAGTTTCATCCATCTCATTAGAACTGATTCAAATGTATTCTTTTTGATGGCTGAGTAATACTCCATTGTGTATATGTAGCACAGCTTTCTTATCCATCTGGGGACTACTTGAGAACATACATCTCTTGAATTGGCAGGTGAATTCTTTACCACTGGGAAGCTCTGTGGTAAGATTAGGAAATGGAATATTAAGTAGATATTGGTTGCTGCCATGAGGTGAGAATGGTTTAGCATTTGGGTATACTGGGTGTTATATGAGTATAGCAAAGTGGGTCTGTGAACATCATTGTTAAGAACGCTGGAGTTACATAGAAGTGGTTTTTCTGTCCTTTTCTAGCTCCTGCATGACCTTGAGAGAAACAATGTTTCCTGTTAACTTTTCAGCTAGCATTGTTAAGCATTCTTTCTCACAGTGTTTACAGTGAGGTTACTTGTTTCATTTTCAGTCTCAGCTGCTTTTCAGGTGCTCAGTCCCAGCTAAATTTTAACTCTCCTGCAGAAGTTGGAGAGGCCATGTTAATGGACATGGCTGCTTTAGGGAAGAAACCAGCAAAGTTGGTCCAGTGGCAAACACTGGAAGGTACAATGGAGAGAGGAACCTGAAGGCAGGTGTCTGACAGGTGTCTCTGTTTCTTTAACTGGGGGATTTATGATCATGATGCTATTCACTCCTCTATATTTTACATTCTTTGAACTAGAAATTCTGCTTCTAGAAATATATCCCAAGAAATCATACACAGATGTACACAGGGTTTTATACAAAGATGGTCATCACCACATTGTTTATTTTACCCAGATGTTAGTTAAAATCACTCTGTATTTTGAGGATCAAAAAAGATTAACTCAATTGGCCTCTTTTTGAGGGCCCATATATTTTAATATAACTGGTTTCCTTCAAACAGTTTTTCATTTTCCAAATTTTTTCCGTAAATTTCCACGTGGATCTGAATTTTTCCTCCAGTAGAGTTTCAAGTGCATGTAATGTCCCAAACCTCTCCTCTCCACTCCAAAATTAACCAAATTTCATTTTTGTTTGATTCTTATTTCTCCTACAATATGCTTTTGTGTGAATAGTAGGTTTCCTTGGAGTTTTGAGATGCAGAGTTTATTTATCTTGTTCAAATGATTTAAAACAAACTTTGCTATTTACTATTTGTCTCAATATCAACAGTTATCATAAGGTCCCCTTTATGACTACTCTTAAATATTCTTATTTGTCTCTCCACTAGAGTTAATAACCTAGAAAGAAAGCCTCAAAACATGAAAGAGTTTGCAAATAAAATGCTAAGGGCAAGTTGAACAATTATGAATAAAATAATGTTATTCCCTGTTCTCACTAACTTCTGAACTATTAGCAGTAACTGTGAGTTTGTCACCAAAAGCAATTTCTTTGATGCAAAGTTGCTCAATTATAATTTTTGTAAAAATTCTGAAATACTGTTTACCCTGTAACTCCTTTGGAATTATGACTTTAATTATACCCAGAGTATAATCTGTTTATTTAAAGCTTAATTTAAAGGTCCATTTATTTCAACATAATTGTTCTTTCTTATAATTTCTATATTTTATTTATATAAGAGCACTATTGTGAGCAGAGGTCCATGTATGATAACTGTGTGATTCTTTGAGATGTGGGACAAACCCTATATCTATGGGTAGAATTTGGACTTTCCTTAACAGAAAGTTGACTTTTTCAGTGTCAGTCATTATGGGAAGAAACTGATCATGGAAAATATATGAATTTTAAAGATAGGATAACATTTTTCTCCCGCTGTGTTCTGTGAATAACTAGGTCTAATTCTGAGAAACGTGTATAACAGAAAGAGACATCTCCTGGTAAACAGAGGTCATCGGACCCCTTCCTGTGGAGACAGGCAGTGGACCTGGGCAGGCAGCTGCTTCAGGAATCTTAAATCATACCTCAATTAGCAGCTTCTAAGGGGACTCCTGTCTGTCAGTCTCCATAAATGACATGCTGTGTTGTTTTTCTCTTCAGTAATCTGTATTTTCTGAATGACTTAGAGGCAACCAAAAGATACCATTTCTTCTCTCTCTTAAAGTTAGATAAGGTCTGAGAAAATTTGTAGTTGTTATGATATAATTTGCAATTCAAATTTAATTAAAAATCTGATAGTAAGAAAATAATCTATAGATGATGGTGGTGGTGGTTTAGTTGCTAAGCTGTGTACAGCTCTTTTGATTCCATGGACTATAGCCTGCCAGGCTCCTCTGTCCCTGGAATTCTCCAAGCAAGAATACTGGAGTGGGTCACCATTTCCTTCTCCAGGGGATCTTCCCTACCCAGGGATTGTAGCCATACCCATGTCTCCTGCTCTGCAGGTGGATTCTTTACCACCAGGCAAGCCCATGAACTTTGAAATAAGTATAGATAAGTATTCAGTGCATTCCATCAGAAACAGAACTTTTATTCTAAAACTTATCCTATCACTCAAAATACATCAGATTTTAGAAAATCTTTAAAAATATGTTTATTTTCACTAAGGGTAAACCTTGGAGAAATTATTTAACTTCGCTATTCTCCAGTTTACTCATAAGTAAGATTCAGATTATGTGATGGCTAATTTCATATGTCAACATGACTGGGCGAAGGGATGCCAGATAACTGGTAGACCTTGTTTCTAAGTGTGCTTTCAGAGAGATTAGCATTTGAAGTAGCAAACGGAATCAACAGCTCCCTCACCAAAGCAAGTGGACATCATCCAGCCTCCTGAATAGAACAAAAGGTAAAGAAGGGCTAATTTCCACTTGAGCTGAAGCTTCCATTTTCTCCTGTCCTTGAACTTTGGCACTCCTGTTTCTTGGAGTTTCTGACTCAGACAAGAACTCACAACATCTACCCCTTTCCCTACCCCATTCTCATGCCTTTGAACTATGTAACTCAGTAGAGTTACACACAAGCTTTCCTGGTTCTCCAGTTTGCAGAAGGCAGACTGTGGGACCTCTTGTTCTTGCATACATGCTTACATACATACATACATACATACATACATATATTATATTTCTTTGGAGAACACTGACATACAGATAACAACAAGGCTTAATTCACCGAGTTCCAGTGATGGTAGATGAGTTAACACAGGTAAAGCGCACAGAAGAGTGTTTAGCACATCTATGGCAAACACTCAACACTGTTGTTGTTTTTGTTGCTGTTGAACCTTTTGAAAGCCTTTTGTTGTTGCTATTCAGTCGCTCAGTCACGAACAGCTCTTTGCTACCCCACTGACTGTATCACACCAGGCTTCCTTCTCTTTCCCTGTCTCCTGTGGTTTGTTCAAACTCATGTCCTTTGAGTCAGCGATGCCATCCAACCATCTCATCCTTGTCGCCTCCTCCTCCTGCCTACAGTACTACAGGAAAAGACCCTGATGCTTGAGGGTAAGACTGAGGGTAGGAGGAGAAGGGGATGACAGAGGGCGAGATGGTTGGATGGCATCACTGACTCGATGGACAGGAGTTGTACAAACTACTGCAGATGGTGAAGGACAGGAAAACCTGACGTGCTACCATCCATGGGATCACAGAATCAGACACAACTGAGCAACAACAAGTACTTATATAGAACTCCAGTATTTTGGCTTATGCAGCACAAAACAACATGGGATTCCTGGCACCCAAACATAAATGCAATTATACATTCCACACCAGATTTAGCTACATAATGAAGTCCAAACTACACCCCCAAATGCCCTATGTTTCTTATTAAACCCTGTTGTATTCCTGATATATAATACAATAATAGGATAGATGTAGTCCTAAAACATTTCAGCTTATTTCCAGTCTATTGCCATCAGTCACAAGGTGTTGAATATATGCTCAAATTGTAATTTTCCTTACTGGCATCCTGAATATCTTTTTTAAAAATTTTACTTTATTTTACTTTACAATACTGCATTGGTTTTGCCATGAAAGTGAAAGTGAAGACCTCAGTCATGGCCAACTCTTTGCTACCCCATGGACTGTAGCCCTCCAAGTTCCTCCATCCATGGCATTCTCCAGGCAAGAATACTGGAGTGGGTCATAAATCTGCCACGGGTGTACATGAGTTCCCAATCCTGAACCCCACTCCCATCTCCCTCCCTATACCATCTCTCTGGGTCATCCCAGTGCACCAGTCCCAAGCATCCTGTATCCTGCCTCAAACCTAGACTGGCAATTCCTTTCTTCAGTTCAGTTCAGTTCAGTTCAGTCGCTCAGTCGTGTTCAATTCTTTGTGACCCCATGAATCGCAGCACGCCAGGCCTCCCTGTCCATCACCATCTCCCGGAGTTCACTCAGACTCACGTCCATCGAGTCCGTGATGCCATCCAGCCATCTCATCCTCGGTCATCCCCTCCTCCTCCTGCCCCCAGTCCCCCTCAGCATCAGAATCTTTTCCAATGAGTCAACTCTTAGCATGAGGTGGCCAAAGTACTGGAGTTTCAGCTTTAGCACCATTCCTTCCAAAGAAATCCCAGGCCTGATCTCCTTCAGAATAGACTGGTTGGATCTCCTTGCAGTCCAAGGGAATCTCAAGAGTCTTCTCCAACACCACAGTTCAAAAGCATCAATTCTTCAGTGCTCAGCCTTCTTCACAGTCCAATTCTCACATCCATACATGACTACTGGAAAAACCATAGCCTTGACTAGATGGACCTTAGTTCGCAAAGTAGTGTCTCTGCTTTTGAATATGCTATCTAGGTTGGTCATAGCTTTTCTTCTAAGGAGCAAGTGTCTTTTAATTTCATGGCTGCAGTCATCATCTGCAGTGATTTTGGAGCCCAACAAAATAAAGTCTGCCACTGTTTCCACTGTTTCCCCATCTATTTCCCATGAAGTGATGGGAAGTGATGAGGTGATGATTCATTTCTTATATGATATTATACATGTTTCAGTGCCATTCTCCCAAATCATCCCACCCTCTCCCTCTCCC